>CAJNYU010001281.1:0-62733 GCA_905331475.1 Rotaria socialis
ATGACTTGACTTGACTGGTTTTAAGTCAAAAATGACTTGACTTGCCCATCTCTGGCTAACAGCAGCTCCCTTAGCGAGATTTTACAGTATTGTGGCATTTTCTCGCCCATGGTTTGTTTTCCGGGAGAGAACTGGAAGTGCAGTGGATAGCCCTGGTCAAGCTGCATCGATCGATGTGACATTCAATCCCCAGAAAACGAAAGGGGAGGGTCAGGGGTGGTTATACCACTTGTCGTAGGAAGACTTTGCACTTTTCGGGCGTTTTCTTCCTCTTCCTTCGTAGACTGGCAGAGAAATAGCACTGTACTGGATAGGTCGTTTGTGTTTCGTTGGAAATGCACGCATGTAGATTAGTGCGCACCATCAAGAGGCGCCCACTATCGTAAAATTTGATTCGTTGGTTTTGGCGGACCAATGAAATCGCTATCACGATCGTGCTGGCGGGTGGTGCTGTGGTGGCTTCACATCGATACTTAATAATGCCTATATCGATCATAGAATAGAGACTGTCTTTTCCCCCTAACGTACAAGTCTCATTCATTGATCAACACCTTGAAATAGCTTTTTGTTCTTCGAATCTACCGATTCTCTCGTTTTCTTTAGGACGATTATACCAAATAAGAATCAGGTCAATTGATATCGATAGTCATTAGTGTGAGGCTGTGGGTGCCATTAAATAAATTATATATGCACCCATAATTGTAACGGTTTTTAACGTTACGACTCACTTCATGTACATTATCCTCTTCGCTGTATCCTTATGTTCGCGCATTGACCTTGTGAACTCTCATTGTCTATTGCGTGACCGTTCCCTCTTAGTCTATATCCGCCCAAGCGTGATCATTCTCTCATATATAGTGAAATGCAACTAAAGGAAATGCATGACTAGAGATGTGCAGATGACACAATTCACCATCATGCCGACGGGCATAAGCGACACTATGTTCGTCACAATATTCACACCCACACCCAGACCCTCTACAGTTATGGGTTTATGGTTATAATTTTATGGAAAGGGTTTTTTATTCTACAATGAAAGGTTCATACCTGTGTCTTTTCACAAAAAAAAAACGTTTTGCCTTGCGTAACTAAGGGTTAATTGTTCTACTCTTTCATGCAAAAGCGTTTATTATTCACGATCAAGAGTTAATTATTCTAACTTTTCAACAAAGCGTTCTCTCGCTATCACTTGAAATATTTTGCTACGGTGGTTATTTCCAAAAACAAACATATTTCGATCGAGAAGAATACTATCAATCGATATAAAGTTTTCGAAAATAGAGGAGTTCTAAAAAAAATCAGAATACTAAATCTTTCATAGTATTTTTCTTTTAAAATTTAGACATTTCTAAGCGTTATTTTTCAGTCCCTAAAGAAAAAAACTCAGAGAAAATTCTAAAAATTATTTAAAATTTATTTCAAGGAATTCCTATCAATTAAATAATTTATTAAATATATAATATACTTTTAAAAATCGATATATCTGTAATATGAACTGTAAAATTTAAGTGATCTATTTTAATAATATTTTAAAAATATCATTCAATTTCAAATAAATAAGCAGTACAGAAATCTATTATTCCGATTTCTTCATCAAAATAGGAAGCGCCTATTCAGAAGAACATCGTTTAATTTAAGAGTACATTTCATACTATGCAACTTGATCGCAAATCTGATCGAATGAATAACAAGTTAGACAATCATGGATTATGTCATATGTTCGAACCCAGGTGACAACAGTAAGTACATCACTTAATTAATTATAAATCTATGAAAGTATATATATATATATATATATATACGATCTGAAACGCAAACTGAATTGGAATAATAGCAAAATAATGATTGTGTAACATCTAAAATACGTTTTTTAAAATAACCTTTAGATGCTTGTCTCACTAGAAAACGTATTTAAAAGGGTTAATTAAAGGGTTTAGGATAGTTTTAAATACGGTAAAAAGGGTTTATTATACGTTACACTTTCATCAACCCTTTTTGGGTTTATTATTCTACGAATTTTTTTACAGTGCGGCCTGGAAACGGCCGGCTTCGGTTGGTTGACCGGAATACTGCTTCCATGTTCCAGCGATTTCCCGTGTTTTCCTGCAGGATACGGTGACTGTCCCGCATATTTCCTGAAGTATACTACGGAATCCGGTGGCCGGAATGTTCGACCTGGCCACTCACAAAAAAAACTCTACTTGCGGTGCATATATTTTAATTTTGCGGAACTCACATATACTTTCGCAGAAAATAGTCAGTGTAAGTTGAATTGTTAGGTTTTTGCGGCTCCCCTGTACCCCACCCACCCCTCCCCCTCTCCATTACAGACATAAAACATAAAAAAACGAACACTTATAAGCACTAATTAGAAACGTTTTTGGTACAGGCCGATTGCCTATGTTCACCACTACTCATATCAGGAATAAAACCTAGTTTCACTAATTAGAAATCATTATAATTATAATTTAGTCTCTAATTAATCATCAAAATCTGTCGCTTCTATTATTATAGTCCATAGTTACAACAGTATTATATATCTTTATTATTACAGACGTTACCAACTAGTTTATGCTGCTATTACATTCGTTATTTCTACCACCTACAACAAACAGATGAAGATTTTAATCTTTTTTCTCACACAAATACCTTAATCTAGAGCTTGAATCCACTTTAATGTATTTACAATTCGCAACTTTTCCATCCACTGGGAAGCTTTTATCAAATTTTTGCGTATGAAAAAAATGTATCCATTTCTCACCTGGTGATACGAAAAAATATAAATTTCTCAACAATATTGATAACTATATCCTAAATACTGTTCAAACTATTATCATTCACAATATTTCTCAATGAAACCACTAAACACTTCGGCATACTGACATATTCTAAACCAAAAGTTT
Source organism: Rotaria socialis (assembly GCA_905331475.1). Classification (NCBI taxonomy): domain Eukaryota; kingdom Metazoa; phylum Rotifera; class Eurotatoria; order Philodinida; family Philodinidae; genus Rotaria; species Rotaria socialis. The sequence continues at coordinate 2,904 of CAJNYU010001281.1, forward strand.
TTTATACGTTCTCTCTAGTAATATTTCCTATTGATATATTCAATAAACTTCAAATATTAAATAGGTTTTATTATCTTATTTTTGAACAAAATATAATCTCACTGCACTGAAAAAATAAAACTTCTATTTGATCAGTATCTAACTGACCGAAATATGTGAGTTCCACGTTTTAGCTCTAACGGGGCTGCGCTGAACAGCTTTATGATGCTAAAAAGGTGAACTCTTTCCAATTTTATACTTTATACTATAGAAAGCAGCATGGCAGTCTTGTAAAAAAAAGTTTAAACTAACCTTCTACCCTATTTTTAAATAAGGACATATGCAACAAAAGAAGTCTATTGATTTTATGTCGCATTAATGTGGACATATCAAATAGAGTTGATTTTACTATATTTGATTCTATTGTTGTAGAACAAATATATGACTATACTATTTAATTATGCCCTTGATAACGATGATAATATAAGCATGCTTACAACTATATATTTCGTACACTTTTTTGCGCCAGTAGGTTTCTATTAGAATAGCTGTTAGATAAAAAGACAGTTCATTTATTTCTTCACTTTCGTACAAATAATCAATATGTCATCAAATGATTGTAAGTATTCTTCCGGAGTTTTTTCTTTGCGAAATTAATTCTCTAATATAGACAAAGGAAACTATCAAGAAAAGCCACCTTCTTTTAATCCTGTTCAACAGCCGTTACCTATTACAACACCAACAGCGCCAGCTGGTAAATATTCTCTAGCTTGCATATGTCCTTATTGTCGTCAATCAATTGTTACAAGAGTTGAAAAATCAAATGGTTTAGTTCCATGGCTTTGTGCAAGCACCCTTTTTCTTATTGGATGTGTATTTGGTTGTTGTCTTGTACCGTTTTTTATGGATAGTTGTAAAGTATGATAACATTGAAAATTAAATCTCATATATAAAATATTTGAATTTTATTTCTTAGGATGTAACTCATTACTGTCCTAATTGTAATACAATGATTCGACAAAAAAAATTAATATAAAATTGAATATTAATAATGACAATGAACATCAATCTATCCAGTTAATATTTTTCTTTGTAGGAATTTTTTGATTTTGAAAATTTATAATAAAATACATTGCTTAAAGTTTTTAGCTGCACATGAGTGAATTTGTAAAAGTACCGTAGTAATTTAACTATCAAATTCAACAATTACATACACGAGGATATGAGTGTAGGTGAACTCAATGTGTACACCCACATCCCAAAGAAACTATCTTTCGTCAAATACTATAGTTCGAACAACAAAAGCTAGAGCAACTATCTCAAGAATCTCGTCGAAAAAAATGCTTCGAATCATCTTGTCTGGGAATAATTTTCAAGGCTTCTAGGCCATTGGGATCTGTGATAATTAAGATTCGGCATGTGTACGGTGAAAATACAGAGAGCCATATCCATCAATCCGGGTTGGCTTAAATTAATAGATGAGTTTTCGATTTTCTCAAAGAATAAATTATGATCATTTGATAATGATTCAATTTTTATCTTTCATTTAAATAAAAAACCAGCAGAACATATTCGCGTTGATTCATTGTGAATAATCATTTTCTAGGTAGATACGAGTTGTACGACATTGATTGTTGCAGTCAATCAACGGCATTGCACTTGCTAGAACAAGGAGTTCACTCGTGTCTATTCTCTAAATTGGTTGTTTATTTATTTGAAAATAAAATCATGACTCTTGATAAAAACAATTCAGATAAAATAAATGAAGTTAAGTACCACCTTTCTTTATTGAAAAGAAAAAAAAACAGAGGTAGACATATTCATTGTTCAGCTCATTAATTCTATTTAATCGACTTCTGTTGATAATTAAAACTTCTTTATCGATTGAACAATCATATTCATCACTTTAATGACCTACTGATCATAACACATTCAATACAAGAAACAATAGTTTGACAAAAATAATGAGTCATATGCAAATGATCTAATCTAGAAATGTATATTCGTGAGCTTATTCATTTTCTTTCCTCATTTGATAATGTAAAAGAAATGATGATGACGATGAATAGCGTGATGACCGCTAGCAGGCATATGTACAAAAAAAGAAAAAGAAATGACGGGTATGTCATCTAGATTGAGTAGGTGAAGGAGAAAGTAAAACCTGTCAAGAAACAATTGTTTATAAGAACAGATATATTTATATATTTGAAAGTTTGTCACATATGATTATATAAGAAAATTTTATGATAGGGAAACAATTTTTTTCCACTTTACTGATTAAGAATTAGTTGTTTCAATCTCATTCATATTTGTTGTTGTTGTAATCGTGCGTATAATTTAATGTTTAATAATACATAAAAAATGTCTTTTTAGTGCTCTACTTTCCCGCAAGAAGAAATCAATGAACATGTTGAAGTGTGTGTAGATTTCACACATTCATTTCAATTAAGATTAACGGATAACTTCTTTTGAAGATATTCAATCGGAGGTAATACGATTGACAAGCATGACATATGCGTAGCTACTTTTCTCTCTGTTGTGATGAAAACTTTGAGTCTATGACAATCAAAATAACAACAACTGCTATTAGAGACAATTGATCTTTAGTGAAAGTAATAGTATGTAGAAATCGCAAAAAAACAGAAAATTAAATTGGCAAGGAAGAAGAAAATAGATAAGAATAACAATTATGTTTTTATAAAACAAACGCTGGCATACATACACAACATAGAGCTAATTATAAATAACGTGTATATTGCGTAAGTTGTATCGATATAAAAAAAAGGCATAGGTCAAGGAGTTATTTTTATGTATTGATAGTAGACAAGTTGCGATACGAGAGCTTTTCAGTAACGATTTCCTCAATGGAGAGCCAACGAAAAAATAACTTCCGACGTATTATTATATATGATCGATCCCCAAGGCGATAGTCAGTTGTTTAAATGTAGCATTCTCAACAACGAGTCTATAATAGTACGATGTTAAAAAAAAAAGTTAATGTCCGTTCAGTTTGTCAAGACGATGGCTCATTTTTTTCTTCATAAAGGAAATGTTCTTGCGCAGTTCTCAATGGAATTGTTTATGCGTCTTAGACTTTTATTTAATATGTAGAACTAGACGACTAGCGAAGTTATGTATCAAAATAAATAGATTGATGAGTTGATTATTGTCTTTTTCAGTGCAATCAAAATGTAAGGATAAAGTCTAGAATGACATGGAAGGGCGAATCGTTATAAGACTATATGTACAACTGACATATAGCATTTGTCTGATAGACTCATATATTTATATAAGACATTGATAGAAATCAAAAATAGATATGCGATGATGCTTTATTTTTTTATGACATACTGTGATAATATCTTTCAAGTGCATTGACCGAATTAACCATAGTGGCAGACATTACCTACTGAGTTTCTCATTTTCTGTCTAAAAGCAACATTGATTAGTCAAGTTCACATTCATAAAAATTTTCATCCATTGAGTTTAAAATAAAAAATAAATCCCTAGTCTTCATTTTCAACTGATAGTCGTGCATGTTGTTCATATACGATCTATGTACTTGGCTCTCTTACATCAATAAGATAGACGAGCGAGCGAGCGAGAGAATGAGAGAGAGAGAGAGAGAGAGAGAGAAAGAAACAATTGATGATGAACACACTCGACAAGAAAGAAAGGAGATGTGCATTATTATTACGACCATGATTCCCTATCGTTATTGTACTGTAGACAGACGACGCTTGACTATCGAATTATACTACATGAATATATAGAACGCGGTAAGTCAATGATTTTTAAATATCATTTCGTTTTGTTTTAATATTACTGTTGACTTAAAATCGAATGATGGCATAAAATCTTTTTCTATCTGCATATGCAATAGGCAAATAAGCATTCAATAGGCATGAAGGACTAAATTACAATAATTTTCATGGAATCTTATTGGGAGAAAATTGTTTTAGAACAAACTATGAGCAAACTTGTTTCCACCTGTACGCTCCGATGCCTTTGTTGATGATAAAGAAACCTTGTCAAGTGAGTATATGCATGGTCAGTTGGAATAGGATAGAATGTAATTGTATGTTTATAAGAAAGAAAGGGAGACGCAGACTCAATCCATCTTGATTATAAGCATGTCTGACCGTTGTCTGTTTTAGAAATGCCACTAAGCCTATCCGTAAAAGTGTTTATATTATATTCAATTTTATGTAAGTATTTATAAATAATATTACAAAGAAAATAAATCTATAAAAAAATTTGTTTATTTTAGACCTATCAAACAGTCAAAGTCAATTTTATCAAGTTCAACCGCATGATATTTCTGCCTTAATTGGTTCGAATGTAACTATTCCATGTGTGATTACTCCACCTCATGGTGATGTTCAATGGACTAAAGATGGTCTTGCATTGGGTAAGTGTACATATGGATACTAATGAAACAAGTATAAAAAGTACATGGTGAATATCCATTAGCTTTTGCTTTTTTTAAACAATTCATTGATGGTCAACTTAACTCTTTACTATTGATGCTTAATGAGAGCTCGACGTTTTTTCTTCTTCTTTTCGTTAGACAATGGGGGTGGAGTCTATCAATGAATATGAAGAGCAATTATCTATTGTTATCATCATAGGAATAAAAGCGTTGATTGACATTTGTACTTTATCTCCTTCTGATAGAATACTCTCTAGTCATATGAATAATGTTCAAACATAAGAAAATATTGATCTTTTTCTAATGTTTTATTTTCTTCCCATAGGTTACGAACGACAATTATCAGCATTTCCTACGTGGTCAATTATAGGCGATGAAAATCTTGGAGAATTTAATTTTTTTATTCAATCATTAAAACACGACGACGAAGGATTGTTTGCTTGTGAAGTTTCACCCTATAATAATGCACCAGCACTTAAACAAATTGCTCATGTTAAAACTCTTGTACGACCGCAACATGTTCAAATCAATGATCAATCGTCGTCATCTGAAATTACAATTATTAAAATGAGATTTGATGATAAATTTCATCAAATTAGTTGTCAAGTTGATGGTGCTAAGCCAGCGGCTCAAATTAAATGGATCAATGAAACTGGTCACGAGTTTCTTGGCATATCAAGAACATTACTTAAAGGTAAATTTAAAAAAAAAAGAAGATTCGAAAAGTAGAAATAGAGTGTTGACGTTCTTATCCGTGTGATCATTTCTTGCATAGATAATCTTTTTTCAACTATCAGCACTCTTACGGTTAATCCATCATTGTTGCTCGATAAAAAACGGTTCATGTGCGATGTTCGACATGAAACATTAACCGATAGTCTCAATCAACTTCGAACTTTTTTCGAAGTACAAATTAGTTTACCACCGTCCAATCCTGTTATTTATGGCTATTCATCGGTGTCTCGTTTAGTCAACGGTTCAAGTCTAAGTCTCGCATGTCAAACTTACGGTGGTCAACCATTAGGTACACTTTCATGGTATCGACTCGATCACGGAAATGAACCATCGTATTTAATTGATAATTCATCGATTATACATCATGATGAAAATTTCACGGAAAGTAATATATCATTGTTTGTTAAACCATCAGATAATAATAGTACACTGTCATGTCATGTTACTAATGAATATCTTGATTCGTTAAGAAAAACATTAGAAACAAATATTACTTTACAGGTTGCTTGTAAGTGATGAATTGATGCGTTTTTTTTCGGCGGAAAACCTAATTTTTTCTTCTGAATAGTCGGCCCATTATCTGTGCATGTTCTTCAAAACAGTATGAATGTAACAACATTAGTTGAAGGCACTCCTCAACGATTTCTATGTCGAACATCATCATCAAATCCTCGGCCTACTGTTGTTTGGAAAATTGATGAACAAATTCTTTCGTCCGATATCGATCCAATAGAAGAATCAGGTGAATTCGCTGGTAAAATAATTCAATTAGCAAAAACAATTGGCTTAGATAAATCATTACGGCACTATCATAATAAATTACTTTCATGTGAAGCAACAAATCCTGATACGGGTCATACTGTTACAGATTCAATACAATTAAATGTTATATGTTCGTAATCATGTTTTGTTTTTCTTATACTTTGTTTTTTGTTCTATTATAATTTCAGATGACGCCTTCAGTATTGAAATGTATGGCTTAACAAAAGATAAAATAATAAAATCAGGTGATAGAGTCTCCGTGGAATGTATTCTTATCGGAGGAAATCCACTTGGAAAAATTATTTGGTATAAAGGTAAGAGACAAAAAATACAATAAAATTCCCTTTTGACCCATTGTTTATTTAGGCGATCAATTACTTCATTCGGAATCGACAATTGAAACCAATGAAAAATATGTTTCAAGTCGTGTAGAATTCATTGCATCACCATCAGATAATAATCGATTATTGACATGTCAAGGACAAGTCGAAGAATTTCCTCGGCACATTGCTTCGTTTATACTTAATATTACCTGTAAGTAGCTTTAGGAATTTAACTGAAAGATAGATTTCTTTTTTTTTTTCGTATAAAATAGTTCTTCCAATTGACATAGCAATTATTGAAAATGAACGCTTTGCAAATTTATCAATGCATAGTGGTGATGATGATGATGATGATAAACATTATGAATTTGAATGTCGCACTTCACTGTCCAATCCACAAGCACAATTAACAATATTTCGACAATCAAATGATGGAAAAATACATCCGGATATTCAATATATAACATCATTATCTTACATTAATGGCATTAATTCAATCAAGTTTACGGTTTGTTTTCAATAGATTTCTATTGTTAGATTAAATGTCTTTGCTTTTTTTAGTTACCTCGAATTGATCTTTCGCTTCATGAAAATCTTTTAACATGTAAAGCAGCATTCGCTGCCGACATTTCATTTCAAACTAAACAAGTTACTTATATACTTCATGTTAATCGTACGTTTTCGATGATGAGAAAAATTATTTTATCCATTAATTATCTTTTAGATAAACCGTATTTTCATGAATTTAATCGATCTATTGAGGTGAAAGAAAATCAACCGTTTAACATAACACTTGAAGCAAACGGTTATCCAATGTCAATAAGCTATACATGGTTTCATCCGTCGGGTAGACAATTAATGAATGATCCATTAAATATATTTATCAATCAAGGACAATTATCCATAATGAATATTCAAAGAAATGATTTAGGAATTTATCGATGTATAGCAACAAATTCCATTGGACAAACAGAAGCTAATGTGACGTTAAACGTTCTATGTAGGCTTGACTAAATCACAACACTTGCGAGGGCCTTATTTAGTAACGATAATACCAACACTAGGGATCCGAACAGTGTTTTATCCAGCGGGAGGGCAATGGATATTTTGCCCTATCGAGAAAAATGAAATAAATAATTAAGTTTTGTATAACTTGCAAAACACAGATCTTTCGAACGCATCCGTATGGTAGACTCGATATTACTCATGGTAGTTCGTCCCCTTAAAAAAACTCTTGTCTGCCCTCCCGGAGTGAAAAATCTGAATAAAACACTGGATCCGAATGATTCTTCTGAGTACTGAATCTTCTATAAATATAATAGTAAGGTGCGAGATAGAGTGCTACAGTCGTCTAGACTTAGAATTTCTTCCTAACATATCTGACATCGTCTTGATTATAATAGATGGGCCTGTTATAACACGAACACAAGGATATTCTGTAACCGAAGCACTAATGCCTGGTTCGTCCGCCATACTTATCTGTGTGATCGATGGTAATCCAATTGATTTCAATAAAGTACGATGGTTTAAAGATAATCAAGAAATGTCTTACGCACAATGGGAAAAACGAATTGACAGAAATGAAGTATCATTAATACGAAAATCTATTCATCGGCAAGATGCAGGACAATATGCTTGTGAAATAGATAATCAGTTTGGCAATAGCCATGCAACATTGCCGTTAGTTGTTCAATGTAAATTTCTCTTTTCTTTTTTTTTTGGTTTGAACTTGTTTAGTTTTCTTTTTATTATATTTAGATGCACCAGAAATCGACCGTAGTGATCCAAGTCGAAGTAAAGCAGCTACCGATTCTGATCGCTTTCTTACAGCAGAACTTCATTGTCATTTATCTTCTGTACCTAAACCAACAGTCATATGGATGAAGGTTAGTTCAACAGATAAAAACAAACACAGCTTAGCTAACTTTGTCTGCTATTTGCGTAATGAGTTTTTTTTTGTGTGTGTTATGCATTTGTTTATTATAATGAAAAAGAAACAAGATAGATACAATCTTGTTACCTCTCTGGTTTGTTAATGTGCATAGGAACGTTATTGATGATACAGGATATTTTAATTATAATGGGATAAACTACGCATCATTGATGACTGCTCCCTTGTTAGAGAAACTGACGTATGAATATATGAGAATTTTCGTTGAATTAACTCAAGTAATAGAATAGCAGGTTATCGTCTAATGATAATCAAAACACATTTACTTATCGATGTGCATAATTCTAAAGATTTTCTTGACGAAGGTTTTAAATTCTACGCATAAATCAATGATCGACTCCTAATTTTAAATTAATAAAAACAACACAAAAACTACGTCATCAGCATTATGATTATAATGCTAAAATAGATAATACAGGCTGTTTCATTGACGATTGATTACCCTCGAATAGCAACTATAGACCGATATAGATTTTACGCTTATCATATTTTCTATTAACCTAATGAGGCTCAAGAACAAATTTGTGATTTTTTCCCCGTAGGACAATCAAGTATTATCACCATCGTCTAAATATCAATCGATACTTACTGAACGAAACCCTTCAACTTCGTTTTCTTCTAATCTTCTATTCGATGTTATTTTCTATGTGACTAATGTTACGAAATCTGATTATGGTATCTATCAATGTCGAGTCGAAAATAAACTCGGCATTGATATGATAGAAATACTGTTAACTGGACTCAGTAAGTTGTGCTCCGAAAATGAATTATTTTGTCCAAATTTCATTGTCTTTTCAGCTATACCTGATCTTCCTAGTCAAATTCGTGTGACGAACACGTCGCATACGTCATTATTCATAAGTTGGACACCAGGCTTCGACGGTGGCGCTCAACAAACATTTCAAATACGTTTTCGTCTTTCAACAGAGAGTCAATATGCATATCAACATATGCCGTATGGTAAACATTCATTTGAATTAAAAGATTTAAAATTAGGAAGTCAATATCACATAAGTATACGTTCGAATAATTCACATCATCTAAGTAAATGGACTGATGAAATCGTTATATCAACATCGGACTATTTGCCATCATTAAGATTTCATTTATCGGAAGTACCTTCAACGAAAATTTCTTTTACACTACTTATTATCATTGCTATCATTGGTTTAATCATTCTTTCGATTAATATAATACTAATGATATTTTTCATAATAAAACGTCGTCAATCAACTGTTACAACAAGTGAAAATTCATCAACAACAGGAACAAATGAAACCGAAGCAAATACCATTGATTTATTTCAACCAGTTCCGTCGAATTTTTCAACAACAAATACCTATAAAAAATATGAAGATGAAGATATTAAACGACCATTTGTATCTTCATACTCATCAGCTACTTTGTCGCAATCGGGTAATTTTTTTCTTTCGTTTTCTTGTATTTTATTTCTCTATAAATATATTATTTAGATAATGCGTCCTATGCAACTTTAAAGGTAATTCTAGTTCTCTATCTACGTCGAATAATTTTGTTTATTTTCTAGAAAAATTATATTTCGCCATACGATAATCTTCGAGTATATAATTATTATCCGTCGAGCACCGACAATAGTCTTGTTACATATCGAAGTTTTAAAGATGGTGTGAATACTTCAATAGATACGAATGGATGTATTCGAACTGATCTTGTTTAATTAATTATGTGACAGTGATTAGGAGAGATATGTATTCTTGCCTTTGTTCTTTTTTTTGCTTATATTTTTTACATGAATAAAACGAATAGATTAAATGTATTGTTTTTTTTTTCATTGACAAATTGTTCAAATAAATTAAGTATGAATCGTATGATATGTGATGTTTTCTTTTCAATGTTGACCAGACGACCATAGTTGAATCGAATGTCGTTTCCTATTATTGCTCTTTGTCTTGATGAAGTCAATAACAACTAGAACTTATTAATTACTTGTCGATGTCAAAATTTATTATTGTCAATTTGTGACATTTGCTTGTTTTTCGTCGGTCATCGCGCCCTGCTTTTTATGACGTTTTCATCGTTGAAAGAATCAAGCCGATTTCGCGATAAACGAAATTAGTCAGATCAAAGTGTAACACAATTTTCCTTAGAATAATATTTGTGATTTTTGAACTGCTGCTGTCATAATTACTTTGACGTCCTTTATAGAAAGGGTAAAAATATTTTTTAGTACTATATTTTCTGATTGCTAAACATTCAAGCATCGAGCTGAGTAAAAATCTATTGCCATTTGTTGACGTTCAAGTGGAACCGTTGAGGTAATGAGAGTGCGGGTTGGGGGAGGGGGGGCATAGCCTTCCACGCTGTCTTCTAATAAAATTCTCTGTTTTTACTCTCATATCTCTCAGTATGAATTCTTCATTGACTGTAGCGTCTGCCATGAATCAAATCGATACTTGATTTTATGAAGAAAAGAAATCATGATGTTCACCAATGAGCATGTACGAAAATCAAATCAATGATGAAATAGCAGAGATTTCGATTTGCATTCTGGTCAAAAATAAGTGTCTATACAAATAGAATACTATTCTCCCAATTCAACGATTACTAGCGAAGAATATGCAATAGATTTTCCTAGCAGCAGCTAAATGAGAGACAAATTAGTCAACGATTAGTCCATGGCTGATTATTTCAGGTACAACATAGATGGTAATGGATATACATGTCAATAAGAAAAATCTGACATGTTGACGTTTGTTATTGTTACTGTGGTACACTTGATTTGATTGACTTGAGTTCGATGCTTCTTTAATGTAAGCATTTTCCCATATGGTACCAAGTTCATTGAATCTGTCAACAGTAAGTACTTTCGATGGATAAAAACTTCGGCAAGAATAGTCTATTCGGACAAAATAAACTCTGACATAAATATTAAACGCGATTCAGGTCGATGATAGTAAACATGTCCCAATCGGTTGGCAACAGCAAGTGTTATCATATTTATGGATAAATTCTTTAAATATAGAATCAATCATGAAAGTATCTGACATTATCTCAGGAAACATGTTCTTATTTTGATCTTTGCTAATAACTTCAAACGATAATTTCTCATAAAATATAGATACGAAAACAAATTTCACGTTTTAGCTCAAATATTACACTAGAGCAGTCCATCAAACATCATTCATAGCAAGACAGTCAAAAACTAGATTGCAAAATATTTATCGTCATTTTTCTTTGCGATTGTCGTTCTAATGGATTTCTAAATCAAATTATGTCTGACATGCTTTTAAGAATACGCAACATCTCGCTATTTTTTCCCTTCTATTTCCAATGAATAACAAAATCAGTTGACAGTAGTTATTTTATTTTTTTGCTATAATAAAATAACCGAGCATAAAATTTTTCTTTAAGATAGAACATATTTAACCCTGTTTAAAGGTATCATCTTTCTGTTTATATTAGTTTTTACGTTTAGCAACTTAGTTTGCCGAGCACAAGCGATTGCTGATCATAGAGATCAAATATCATTGAACACATTTGTCCTAATAGGGTACTATCTCAAGTACATAGAAAAAGTAGGTCCGAAGAAGAGAAAGAATGAATTTACTCACAGCAAAACAAATATACAAGCCAAATGCTTGATCAATAGGTTTCCTCTATTTTGTTCGTTTTTCCAATTATGACTTTTCATAATTGCATGTGTTATTCTATGTCTGAGACAGGAAAAAATCTGTCAACATAGTAACCTTGACTACAAGTTATGTTCTTCCGTCATACATAGATTCCTATTGTCTCTCTATAGTAAATGTATAATATCAACAGCATGCATACATATGCACATATTAAGATGAAAAGTTCAGATAGTCTATGATTGAATATTGCTCATCTTATAATAAACTATCAGGGGTGAAAAACTAGAACATCTACAATATCCTCAATATAACTGCAAGCAATATGTACTCGTGAGTAGCCCCTCAAAGTATTGAGTACTACAGCGATTTGCTGCTATACTATACTCTTATGCTAATAGTACACCAATAAAAGTCATGGCAGCTGATGTACAAGCCAGAAAATGTTAGTGTTCCATGCTGAAACCAGAAGAGCAACAACGCACAAGCTAATCAGCTTGTACACAAGTCATTGCTTATGTTTTTATTTTTTTCCTGGAATCAATGACAGTTTCTTGCTTTTTTTCTCCCCCTTCCCTCCCTCGCTTTTTCACTGTCTAGTGGTGCGCGCGAGAGAGAGATTAAATAGCCTAGCATACTGTTGTCGATTGGTATGGCGGCGATTTTCCCAAGCTTATTTATCATTTACGGATATATGATGGCTTCGTCGGTCTCTCTTTTTCTTCTGTTTCGTATACGTATCATCCATTAGGTATACATTATGTCAGAAAAAAAAGAAGAACGAAAGACCACATATACTCTCATAGACGAGAGATCTTCTTTTCTACGATCAAACCATACAAGAACAAAGCATGACGTTCTCTAGAATATAAAACAATTCTGACATATTTACTAGACAAAAGACGACAAATCAACGAAAAAGTTCAATGAATGAACAGTGAGAAGAAACGATATCGATGGCGACGTGGTCCAATCTTAATTGAAGAGAATTTAGTAATTAATTCCACGTCAACCACAGTAACAACAAGAAGCGAAGAAGAAAAATGTACGGCAACTACACGACGAAAATGGTACAAAAAGAACGATGATGCTCTTGTTCATGATGACAATGATGATGATGATGATGATGATGATGATAATAATAATAATAATAATATTCAACGATCGAGAATATTTCCTAGTGAAACAATCACAGAGAAAATTGATCGAATTCTTAAAAAAATTAACGCTTGGACAAATGAAACGCCAATACCAACAAGAACCGATACAAGTACTAACAATGCTAATCGAACAAAAATGTCTTTTCCCAAACCGACAAAATCACCGTGTAATTATGATAATGTTCCTCGAACTGCAACTAATTCAAACATTACCATGCCAAGCTCGAATTCATCATATACTTCATATCGACAACGTTGCTCGTCGTCTACCTATGAAAATCCACCAATGATTCGCACTCAACGTATATCAAATCCTCGGCCATTTTCAATGGCATTTACCGGCGAACCTTTCCGAACGAATTCATCGTACGGTCGTAATTCTCTTTATAAAACACCCACACCACCATTAAGAACATTTCATCGGCCACTGAATTCATTTGTACTCAATCGATATTCAGATCACCGACGATCCTTGTATTCACCAAATACGAATTTGACATCTCTATCATCCTTGTATGGTTCGGATTTTTTCTATCCACCAGCATCGGAACAAGAACATCATGAATACGATAATATACCTTTTGCAGATGATTCTTCTACGCAGCATTGCGATCCATTTCCAACGATAGTCGTCGATTGCCAACGTTGTAGTCAAAGTGTTGATCGATCATTATTGCGTGATAGATCATGTCAAGTACCATCCGACGAAGAACTTTATCAGGATACTCAATTACAAGATCGTAAAACTACAAGATCCTCTCCATTATATGTCTCACCGCGATCATCACCTCCACTTTGTCATCCACCGAAGGCTGATAGTTTGCTGGCACCTTATCATTTTCGACGGAAACACTCTTTATCATCTTTTATATTTATGCATAATCGATCGAAATCAGTTCCATCGTCATCATCAATATCAAGCCAAAAAACTGATTCAATACCAATAATTTCTCCTGTACCAATACCATCTGATTCACATGCTAATCCATCAACAACAACGCTTCTTCGTTCAATAAAAACATCTATCAATGCTATGAAAAGACGTCTCAAAGATATTCGACGTTGGTCTGAGGTTAGTCTATCTTTTCCAGCTTTTCTTTCAAACGACAGCAACTATACATATGTAGCAATGATTAAGAAGCATGAGACACAGAGACAAGCACACAAAAACAAAAGTAACATCTGTGTCTTGATCTCTGCACATCTGCATAATCATTTTTTATCAAGTCATCCGACATAAGCAAAGAAAAGAAAAATCCTTGTCTATAGGCAATATTTTACTACCTGTGTGCACATCTTTTTAATTCTAATGTCTCTTTACATAAATGAATGTGCATGTTGACGAAGCTGAGAGGGCTAGATTTTTTTTTCTTCTCTTTTTCCTTTTTGCTTTACGATCATCAACATCACATCAGCATACTAACAGTAAATGAAGAGCTTAAATAGATAGACCGTCAGCAGTTATTATCTCATTTATATGTGAACACACATCATATAGTCAGTCTTCATTTGTCGAGAGCAAGAGGGAGGGAAAAGTCGAAGCAAAGCATCGAATTACTGTTACTTGGTAAGCATTCTTTTTTATCAGAAAATCGAAATTTATATCTAGTTTAGTTTTATTCTATTTCCTTACTTTCGAAAGTCTAATGAGCAGAAATGATGTGCAATATGTTTCAAGTGATAGAAAATAAATGACTTTCTATTATCACACCGCAAAAGAAATTGCCTATCACTTTTATCAATAAATAGTTAATCTTGTCGATATGTCTTATTATCGATTGCCTGAAGATGACAGAAAAGTTTTAGAATATTTATTGATATAGAAACATAGAACGATCTCATTTTTCTTTTTAAAGAAATTATATTGACTTTCCGTGACTAAGAATAATATAGAGTCTCGCTCGACAAGATATAAAAAAAATATTTTATTATGTTTTATTATTAAATACAATAAATCTATAGCTATACAAACAGCATGCAGTTGATGTACCGTGTGAAAGAAAAGACTGGATTAAGAGAACTAACTGTTGTTATTGATTCAAGTAAACGATCTTTGAGATAATTATTACGTATAGTGCTGTAATAATCTTTCTTTCTTTCTTTCTTTCTTTCTTTCTCTCTCTTTTCCTTTATTTATTTTGTTTTGATAGTTCTAATATAGCCATTGAAAAAAAGAAAATTGAGCAGATTCATGGATATACTACTGGTGTTTTCTTAGACGAGAGCTGCTTTTAACGAATGAATTTATTCTTTAATTCAGTTTATCGAACAGATCGATTAGCACTCTTCGCATGCACACTTCACGATTGAATTAACTATGGGTGCGCGTGTTTGCGTGTATGTCTTGTTGAAATTCTTCGACGTCTTCGTCACTGTTGTCGTCATTTCTTGTCAAGGAAAAGCTGTTTCAACCCATGATTCCCTTGTCTTGAACAGCGGCAAAAACAAGATTTATTTTTTGCCTTTATATAGAAATGTTTTCTTCTTCAGCTCGTGTGTGTGTGTCTCCACCAGGTTTTCCCTTTCCTCTCATCATTCATGGGAAAGTAATGAATGTAACTCTGTCTATGTGCATGAGAGAACAAGAAAGCGCAGAAAAAAAGCTGATGACAATAGAAAATGAAAGCGCGAGCAAGAAACCGACGATAAAATAGAAAGCAAACAAATAAAAAATCCGACTTATACACACTGTACATATAAGCGAAATAACTGAACCATATCTGATTAGAATAATAAAGCCTAGTGTGGCATGAAAGTGACTGGTAAACAAAGTTGTTTTTATCGATAATGTCAACTAAATAATAGTTATATTGACTTTAAGTTTTTATTGCTGTTATCTTAATAATGAATTTTTCTTAGGGAAAATTAAAAAATTAAAGAAGAATAATCGCCGTGATTAATATCATGATGTCATTGTTTTGATGGTAGGAGTAGGAGTAATCATTGTAGAATATATGAGAAGAAAAAAGAAGGCCGACGACGACGACTACTACTACTACTATTACTACTACTAGCAACAGCAACATCACTGAGTCTTGTGCGTCGTCGACAACGACAACACGCACACCAACGCACGCGTTCGCACAAGAGACTGAGAGAGAGAGAGCAAGAGAGAAAAGAGAGACGAGTATTATTTAATAAATAATCGTCGATGCTGATTTCATTTTTTCTTCTTCGCTACACAAGCATTTTTCACCATACGTGACTATCGAGATGGCGTACACTTGACTGGACGGAAAAACAGATAGCACTTCATTTTTCGTCGCCATCAATTCATCTATCGATATAGAACTTCCGTCTTGACGAAGCCTAGCTCGTTTTTTTTCTTCTTCTTTTTTATTTATCATCAAATATATCAAAGTTTTCTTACTTGATTCTTTTATGGAATTCTGGCGCAAACTAAAATTACGATGGGTAAATACCTAGAAACTAATAAATACTACCAGAGGCTATATGATTAATTGATTGATTGATTGATTAATCAATTGATCTGTGAGCATGATGAAAAAGCTATTACTTCCTTATTTACATATAGATATATAAGTTCATTTATGATTATCAATTGTTTTCTGTCATAGGATTCAAACGTAACAACCGTCTTAGACGATTATACGGCACGCAGTCCCCAAGAATTAACTGTGAGCAAAGGTCAGCATGTACGACTTGTTCAAAGGCAACCGTTGAATACACCCGATTGGTGTCTCATTCGTTTATTGAACCATCATCAACAACAAACTCTGTCAAGTGCCTCATCACTTGCTGTTTCATCAATAACACTTGCAAGTGCATCAGCTGACTTATCATCAATACCATCTACAAAATATATCGAAGGACTTGTACCAGCAGCTATTCTTAAATCAGCTAAATCATCGTCATCAAACATTCAATTACCACCGCCATTACCTCGTTCATTAAATAGTAGTAGAAGTGAGCAAGGTAAAATAATAATCGAATATTATTATTATTATTATTCAAGAAACATCCTTATTTATTCTACTTAAATCTAGTCTAGAAATATCCCAGAATCCAACGACTAGCATTTCCATTTGGGAAATTAAACGATCGAGAATTAATTTTTGTTTTTTCTTCTTGTTTTGCACTATTAAAAAAGAAACCTTATTACTAGACAACTCAAATTAATAATATATATATATATATATGTTGTGGTCAAAATTAAAATCCAGTCAAATTTTAAATTTGCCCAATGTAATCTCAGTCAAAATTCTAGTTTCACTTTTGACTGTGACTTTGTTGAAAAAATTTTAATTTTAATTTTGACCACAACATATATATATATATAGAGAGAGAGAGAGATAATGATAGCCTATCATATGGAAAAAATTCTTTCAAGAAAAATTGACAATCTATAAAAATGAAAAAAGAAGAGTCAGTTGACATATATGACGTGAGAAAATTTGTCTTATTCATCTTAAATGATGATAATTGATTGATACAGTAGAATTATTATGATGAGGCAAAGCAGAATACTTTTTTAACTTAATCTCGACATTTGTCATTTTGTTAGTTTTGTGCTCGATAGGAGATCAAGTTGAATTCTCGTTTAAGTTAGTTTGATGATAATATCATTTTCGAGTAGTCTCTAAGCCTATTCGTCAGACTAATAAGATATTCATTGGATATGATTTTTGAAGGATTTCTTCGTTCGTTGTAGAGTAAATAAATAATTTAGTCTAACGATTAGGTAATGTACACCATAGAATATTTTTTCTTCGTTAATTAGAAAATATTCATAAATAATTTTTCTATTTGACTTATATTATAGTAAACCTTTCTTTACCGAAGAAGAAAAAAGCACGGAGGAAAATCTAGTGTATACTAAGTACTATCACTTCATATTTGTCATATTACTATGAAATGCGATTCTAATTATATGGAAACAAATCAAAAGTACCTAGTATTCTAGACTGACATACAGAAAAGTAAATGTCGGCAATTATTGCATCGAATCGTTTGAATTATTCTCATTAAAATTTTTAAAAAAAGACGCTATTTTAGTCAAAATTTTATTAAAAGCTAATTGTGAACTTCGACATTATTCATGACTTTTGTATGTGATCTATATTTAAGAATTGCAGTTAGTCGTTTACTGAAACATATCAATAGTTAGCATAGAAAATAAGGGCGTCTAGAAAAAACAAAGAAAGGAAACGAAACCTTTTGAAGAAGGAAAAAACAAGAGCTTCCGGTATCCTCACTAAACTAATCTCTATTTAGGATATCAGCATTTTAAGATTGTATACTATGATTTATATCTTATTTATTGTTCGTTTACAAGTTTTGATTTAAGATAACGAGTTTTTCAATAAAACTTGACTATAGTCAAGGATACGTTTCAATAGATTTCGAACTTCCGGCTGTAAGAGGCTAAAAATCACGTCAAATTTTGCTTTCCACAAATACCTCGAATTAATTTTTCTTACGTCAAGATCAAAATTGCACTATTGGTTCTAGAAAAGAAAAATTTCTTCGCTTAGGAGTACTATAAGAGTGAGAAGTTTTATGAAAAAGTGCGTTTTTCTCTAAAGCTAATTGTGAAAGACTTTCTAAAGAAAAATAACCTTCTACTTTTGTTTGTTCTCAAATTAACGTTAATGAAAAGCGTACATCAATGGTTAATTTAGCTTTTCCGATGTGTAATTTGTTTTTTTACAAAGTCAAAACGTCGCCTAAATTACTATGCAAATCGATAGGAAGCAAATTTAACATTGAGAAACTCCCCCTCCGAAAAAAAAGAAATCAACTTTTCACAACCGGAAACACGATAAAATTTCATGGTTCATTGCATTCCATTTGATTCAATAAGTTTTAATGCATGGAAGTTGCAGCTTATATGTTCGGCTCCATCTGTATCGTTTAATCATTGCTGAGCCATTTCTAAGGCCAAATGATTTTTATAATAAAACGAGAAAATCTTCCAAAGTCGATTTTCAATCATGCGAGCGAATTAAAATAATTTCATGACTTGCAATGATTAAATCGGCGTTTTCTAAAAAGTTTTGGATTTTATCTTCCTATTCGATTATCGATATTTGCGCTTTTCAATGAATTCTAATAGAAAGGCATTTGATCGAATGACACATGACATTAATAAGTTGCTCTATTTTGTTTCGAAAGATTTTTAGAGAACATGAGTTAGATGTTGTATTAATCATATAAATATTTCTTCTTTATTATATAAGGACGGGAGTGTATAAGGCACCAGTTTTGAGCCATCGTCAGTTTCGTTTTTTTTTATAGCTCACTAGACGCAGAATTTTACGAGGAATTGTTTGATACTGAAATTGAGTTATTTTGACACAGTCTATGGGTAGTTCTGTTCAAAATAGTGAAATCCAATTTTGTATACATATGACTAATTCGTACGTAGAAGAAACACATATATAATATGTTCCCTAATAAGGTATTTCGAATCGAAAATTGTGTCAAATAGCTGCCCACTCCCTACTCAATATTTGGTGAGAATTGCAATCCGGACGGTTCAAAAATGTTGCTGAGCAGTAATGAAAAATCTATCAAGTTGAGTTCAACAATTATAAAAAAAAGCTCCAATCGGCAACAAAGCGCTACAAAATCAGATGCTTTCGGTGTTTTCAGAAGTGGTCTTCATAAAATAGAATGGCATAACTTCCAATAGGATACCGGTTTTGTGCATTTTCCTCTGATTCCTTGTCTATCTTAATCATAAAAAGTAGAATTTTATACAAAACAAATAACATATTTGAAATCAGAGCAAAAGGTTGAGTTGGTTGATGCACATTTCAATCTTTTCTAATTAAATTTAGTTTTCCCCCAAAATTATCCTAAAGTCACCCTCAGGGTTCACTGAAAAGTTGAATTTAATCAAAATACAATTTCCATCAGTTATATATACGTCTATTCGTGCGGTTCTAGTGTTTTATACGCTTTGAGATTGTATTCCTTTGATAAAACCTTATTTTGATTAAATTCAACTTTTCAGTGAACCCTGAGGGTGACTTCAGGATAATTTTGGGGGAAAACTAAATTTAATTAGAGAAGATTGAAATGTGCATCAACCAACTCAACCTTTTGCTCTCATTTCAAATATGTTATTTGTTTTGTATAAAATTCTACTTTTTATGATTAAGATAGGCAAGGAATCAGAGGAAAATGCACAAAGCCGGTGTCCGATTGAAAGTTATGCCATTCTATTTTATGAAGACCACTTCTGAAAAAACCGAAAGTATCTGATTTTGTAGCGCTTCGTTGCCGATTGGAGCTTTTTTCTATAATTGTTGAACTCAACTTGATAGATTTTTCATTACTGCTCAGCAACATTTTTGAATCGTCCGGATTGCAATTCTCACCAAGGATTGGGTGGGGAGTGGACAATTATTTGACACAATTTTCGATTCGAAATACCTCATTAGGGAAATATTATATATGTGTTTCTTCCAAGGGGAAAAAACGTATTTCTGTATTTCTGAATATTTCTGAGCATTTCTGAGTATTTCTGCCTATTTCTACGTATTTCCGGAGTTCTGAAATACCTAGAAATACTCAGAAACATTTAGAAATACGCTTTTCCCCCTTGGTTTCTTCTATATACAAAATTGGATCTCACTATTTTGAACAGAACTACCCATAGACTGTGTCAAAATAACTCAATTTCAGTATCAAACGATTCCTCGTAAAATTCTGCGTCTAGTGAGCTATAAACAAACGAAACTGACGATGGCTCAAAACTGGTGGCTTATACACCCCTGTCCTTTGACAGAACATATAGATCTTTTTTTAATAAGACTGCAAAAATCACTTAAATGATGTTTTTCGTATTATGACAAACTAGGCCATCTCTATACTAATGATATCAAAGTCTATTGAATTTAAGGATAAATAGATTTTTGTCTTTATTTAATTAAAATGTAGGAACTAATGAATTCAATCAAGAATTTTCTCTATTGAATTTAGATGTTATTTCAAACAATCTAGACGAATTACAACCACGAAATCCTTCTTCGATTTTTCAAATCAATAAACGAAAATCTAGTGTTAGGTAAATTTTGATTATTAAAAAAAAAACACTTTAATAGATTATTGTTTTTTTTTCTAGAAAAATTCTTAAAACTCCCGTTCGACGTCTGAGCTTAAAGGATAATAGTACTAGTAAAAATGTTAAAACACCAGATCTACCAAATTTAATAACAAATTCAGCATCGATTATACCAGCAGATAGTGGTAATGATATATATGCTAATAAAAGAGAACCGTTGTCTTCCGATTCTTCAATATCAAGAAAGATCAAGGTATATAAATAATGAGTAATTTATTTTTATTTTACCTTGTGTTATTTTTTTAAAGCCATTTACATTTATAAATACTGAAAATTCAGCATCAACTCCTAATAATACGGTGGGTGAAGATTTATTTTTATACGATGATTAATTTTCAAAATAAAAAACACCAAAGCATTTTTGAGATTAGGAAATAATTAAACAAACAAGAAAGATGAAGCTTTTTACATATATTACTATTAGTATAGAGCATTCTCCGTTTCTTGTTCTTCTTTTTTTCTTCTTCTTGTTCTTCTATCTGTTATGCAATTCTTTGCTTATGAATGTTTATACATATGAACGTTGTACGAGAGCAAAAATAGAATAATATAAGCATATAGTTATATGAGGTATATGTGTATATCTATTACGTCGCCTTCGTCATCATCGTGTTCTTCCGTATGGCTACGAGTTACCGTCCTCATCATATTGATAAGCATATGTGTAGATCGTCATCATTTTCATTTCAATGATCATTTATATAAGTTGAAAGAGAAAGCATAAAAGAATGCCTGGTCTTTCATGGACAAAAAAATATAAACTATTATCGTCATTATCAAAGAAACAAAATATAAACGATAATGTAAGTTTATTTCTTCTTATTCTTCATTTTTTTCTCAGTATTGACTTAGAAAAAATATGAAGAAGAAAAGTAATATGATATTATTAATATCTACTGTAAAAAACATTGAAAGTATCCGAATACTCATTCGCATAGTTTCCTTTGAATATATATCTATTCGAATTTCTGTTTTCTAGAACACAATGAATAAATCTATTGGTAATGGTGATGTAAATGATATATATAACATGACTGGATCATCTCATTCGCCATCATCATCATCATCATCATCAACTACTATGACAATTATATCCCCAAGGAATAATTTAGAAAACGATATAATCGAAATACCATCATCGGCCGTTATTCAATCTCAACATGTATCAACTCCCGATACAAATATTGATTCTTCACTAGTTGTAAGTAATCCGTTTGCCTTTTTCTTTTCGTTGTCTCATATGAGGATCAGGTGACGCCAAAAGGAACTAGTGACATATAGAACAGAAGCTATATTAGTAATAGTAACAACAAGAGCAGTTGGCCTTTACGGATTTTCATTCTTTCTACTTATATGTATAATGTAGTGTTAAGCAATGCGAGCGTTATCTCGACACATCTATCACATACTACTCATGTAAAGAAGGCAACAACAGGATAGTGTCGTTAATAAGAAGCAAAAAAGGAAAAACTAGAGACTGAAAAAAAGCAGGGCGAGAGAAAATTCTTCTTATATATATATATATATATATATATATTTCCATGTCATCAATGTTCAAACATAAACAGACATTGATTTCTGGCTTCATTAATCATTATTTTGTTTAAGACGACTATAGATAAAGACACAATTGCTTATATCAAGTTGAATAATAGTAATAATAACAACAACGACATATTTTTAGTTCAGTGTGTGTACGAACGAGAATCTATCTCATCATCTAATTGCATCGCTTGTTCCTGATACTTCATCAATTGGAACAAGCGAGAGCGCATACGAGCGAACGTCTCAATGTATATACACTGGCATATATATATATATATAAGAATGTTTAGGCAAAAGGCAGTAGAAACGACAGCAATCGTTCGTTGCTGAATAATCGCAATAATAATATTAGACGGTCGTACGAGGCCAACCAAGAACGGAACCAGTCAATAGTGCCTGGTTTTTTTCTTCTTTCTTCCTTTCGTATTTCTTGAGTTCCTTTTTTCCTCTTTCTCTCTCTCTCTCTCTCTTTCTCTCTTGCGTTTCTCGTGTCTTTACTGCCTTATGTCTACTGTCGACGTCTTTTGTGACATTTTCGTTTAATGGAAAGACAACGACGATCGTTGTGCTAATGCCAACAGCATTATCAGTAATACGGCGTGCACTTTATTTTGTAGCATCTTTATTTTAACAGGCGAGAAAGCCATTAAATAGTAATTGTATTTTATAACGGAGATCAATACAGTTGTAAGAAAATTGGTCAATACTCTTGCACTGGACTCATCTCGAGGCCGTAGTGGTGACCTATCATCACGTTTGCGAAAGACGCGTGTGCCACCATTAACATCGATTAGTCCCATTGAAGATGATTCAGTTATTGCTCGACTCGTTCAGCACGTTGTAAGCGTCGTGTGATAGAGAGAAAAAACAAAGACACATAGAAAATAAATTAAATTTATTCGTTCTTTTTGGATTTGTTTCTCTTAGGCGCCTATTAATATTGTTTCTACACTATCGGCAAGTGATTTTCAGATCCCAACTCCCTTCTCAGTAACAACACCGGCTGTCGATGATAATCCAACGATTAGTATGCCGCCGCCGCCATCATCATCATCATCATCGACGATAACTGTGATTCCAAATGACAGCCCAAGTGAACTAGCCGATGAAATATCTTTAAATGATGCCGATCAAACAGCACTATCGTCACTGACAACAACCGATGAACCTGTCGATCCTCGAACTAAATATGGTGCAAAAAGAAGGTAGTTAAAATTTTGGTGTTGCTCTTTTTTCGTAGACAAAATTTTTCTATTGTTAGACATAATATTGTCGAATTAATTGAAACCGAAAAAGAATATGTCAAAGATTTAGCATTAATTGTTGAGGTAACGAAAGAAATTTTTGTTTTAAAAATTTTCTACTGATTCAATGTGATTAATTAGGGTTATATGAATGTTATTGAAAATGATAAAGATATTAAAAAACCAACCGGCCTGACAGGTCGCGAACGTGTTGTTTTTGGCAATGTACAAAGAATATTTGAATTTCATCGAGAGTAAGTTTACGAGAAAAAAGTCCCCACCGATCATCTTTACTAAATAATTGCTTTTTTTGTTTTTCAGTACTTTTCTACCCCAACTTGAACAATGCATTGAAAATCCCGATACCCTTGGTCGATTATTTACTGTAAGAATAGAAGGAAAATGCTTTCTTTTTTTTATGCTATTTTTGTTTTTCTTCTTCTATAGACAAATCGATTTAGTCCATATGTAAAATATTGTGAAAATAAACCACGATCGGAATATATTGTTGCCGAATATCATGATTATTTTGAAGTTAGTTGCTTTGTTTTTTATTGTTAACATACATGCGAAGACCGAAAACATAACTGCAAAAATTCCCTTGAGACAATTGAAGAGCATCCGATGAGAAAAAGATAATATACAATTAGTAATTACAAATGACTATTTGTACGAGAACAATATGAAAGAATAACAGTCATGATCTTTTCAATTATAGAGAATTTCTTCTTGAGACAGACAAAACAATTTTTTTAAGAGTAATTATTTTCTTGAAAAAAAAGAGACGAGTTCTTTTCCTTTTCCGGAAAATTTATGATTTTGTCATCAATAGAAATAAGGAAAAGATCAATATCAAATCTAGGACTAAAATTATTATTAGCAAGAGAAAATAAAAAGACTATATTGCCATTATAATTCTAATTATATTTTGATACTAGCCACACTTTTATAGAAAAAAGTCTCAAAAGGGTGAACAGCAGGCATCAATGATCTACATGAAAAAAGTCTGTCTTGCGAATTAAGATCTATTTTCTTTCGTTAGACATTTGTTTCAACGAGAAAAACAAGATATTTACGACCTAGAAGAAAACCTACAGTGAAAGATATTAGTATAATCATAATCATATGCTATATTTCAACCTGTTGTCATGAAAAAAATATTTCCCAAGAAAAATAATTGTTTTCTTAATAATAAATAAATTATTATTCTAGTCGAGAACATAACTAATTAAAGAAATTCTATCTAGTAATTTATCATCTTGTTTTCGCCCTAGGACTATCCCGAGGTCACCACCAGGACTACCGAGTAAAAGCAGTAAATAAGTATACGCACGAGCGTAGGAGCAGAAAACAAAGACGATGAGATAGAGAAAAAAAAAGTTATGTCCCAATAACAGATTATAATAGTTTAATATGTTATGTGCCGTTGAGAAATCTTATAGATGAACGAAACAACAAGAATTATTCAAGATGAAATGCGAATTAAATTCGGCATAGGTTTCTCTTGGCTGAGCCTTTGAAGAAGAAAATCAAATTTGTTCACGCGCGTTTACACTCTAACTACAAGTGTCAAGATTTTTGTTTTAAATTGATCTAGCTTGAGTTTCATTCAATCAATAAGTGGGGAATAACATACCGGAGCTCGAGAGAAATTTTTTTTAAATCTTGTGAGGATTCTGTTGTGCTTTTCATTGCTAATAAAAACGTTCGATACTATTGATTTTTTAAATATATATATATATATCTATAGGATATTCGTAAAAAACTCGGCCAAAAATTGCTCGTATCCGATTTACTAATAAAACCTGTTCAAAGAATAATGCGTTATCAATTATTACTAAGAGAAATTCTCAAATCAACGGAACGTATGGGTGATGAACCACGTGCTATACGCAGTGCTTTACAAGTTATGATTGAAGTACCACAGCAAGCCAATGATATGATGAATGTTGGTCGAATAAAAGATTTGCCAACCAATGTACATCAATTAGGTGAACTTAAATTACAAGATATGTTATCTGTCAGTGAACCATTAACATCAAAAGATACGAAAGATATTGAAAAGAAATTTAAAGAACGACGAGTATTTCTATTTCAACAATCTATGATATTTTGTGATGAAATACCAGCGAAAGATAAATATTCAAGTCCAAATTATATTTATAAATATGAACTTAAAGTAAATAAGCGGATTTGTTTTGTTTTTCGAAAGACGACAAAGAAGTTTTTTCGCTGATTTTAGATTAACAAATTACAACATAAAGAATTCAAACGCAGTAAAGAAGCATTTCAATTTACGTTAGTTGAAGTTGACGCTGGAATTACACGTAGAGTTATTTGCCAATGTAAAGACGATGAACAGTATGAATTATGGGTCACTAGTGTAAACAAGGTGCTTCAACGTCAGATGGATCTTATCATAGGTATGCACTGTCTTAGAATCTTCTATGTATTTATTCACAATAATAATCTCTATAGAGTCTTACATATAATTCCATTGCGATGCTATGCTATGCATTAAATCGTAACTCAGATATTTTGAGAGTCCTATTCAAACTGTTCTTGCTACTGATTGCACTCTACTTGAATGATTCACTTGTGAGAATATATAATATAATTAGAATAAGATTTTACAAGAACAATATAAGTTGCCTCTTCATACGTATTATGTCGAGAAGTAGAAGAAGTGCTGTTCACCATAAGTGTTTACCGTGTAGGACGAACATTCAAATCGTTAGTTATACAATCATAAGAATTTATAATAGGACTGGCCCGGCTGACGGGTTGTAACAACTCTCCCAATACTTGAGAAAATTTTCTCTTTTTTTCTGCTTAACCAAAAACTCATGTAGGGTTTTGCTTTGCTTGCTGTTGATATAATTGTAACTTTCCTCCTAAAAGAAAATTGAGTTCGTATCCACACTGCGTATGTGGGAAAAGTTCGATAGTCGATATAGCGCAAATGAAATTTAAATATAACCACAGCTAAAACGACTGCAGCGATAAATCGTGCCGATTCATTGCCTTTTAATAGAGCGCAAAAATTAAACATGAGTGTGTATGTTTTACGCGATATAGAAAAAGGTTTAGATCAGGCAACAATCTATGATTATTATCTGCATTTATGAAGAGATATCTATATTTAGATTAGGGTGTCGCTCTCTTTAATTATCACTATCACAACTGATAAATGTGTAAATCTGTATCAGCGGGAGATTCTATAGGGGAGAACACTGAGTGTAATATTCTCTCTTGCTTTCGTATGCAAAACGCCCTTTAATGATCTACAATCGACCCTGATCTGTTCTTGATATTCGCTAATCTCAATTTTAACCTTCTCTGCATTCATATAATTGGTTTTAATGTACATATGTTTTTTGTTTCTTTTAGCTCTAACTAATCCAACCGCTGCTCTACAAAAAGAGTAAGTATATCAATGAACTGTAGAAGACATGATAAATATTTTCTTCTATTCTAATAGTCCTCGTTCTAAATAAATAAAAAGATACATTTAAACAGACAAAAGAGAGAAATAAAAATTAATTTACCTATTGCGTAAGCAAAACTTGAATGAAACCTTCCCCTTGTCACTGTATGCATTATATGAATATGATATGTTTTTTTTATATTTGTCCCCGCATGCTATTTATGTCAATTACCCTGCCTGTTTCATATGTTTGTGAATTTGTGTGCTTTTTATATGTATCTGCATAAATCATAGGTTATTGACATGGGAAATACCTGAATGGAGACAATCAGGTCGTCGACATTTTATGACTGGGGATGCTGATGTCACTGTTTCGCCGCAGTTCAATACTTAAAAGCATAAAAAAGCAAGGATAAAATACACAAACTTTTGATTGTTTTAAAAAAAAAGCTTTGACACATGCTGCTCTAATCTAATACTCACAATAATCTACATGTTGTTGTTTTTGTTGATATTTCGGAAAAACGAAAAGCAGAATATTTCCTTTTTCTAGGCAAGATTCGTCCATGTTATTGTTTATATCGTCATCTCGAAATCAAATTAAAAAAACAGTCATGTCAAATCAAATAGATAAAACATCTATATTATCTACATCATCGAATTCAAATGGAACCATAGACAAAAAAAAGAAAAAATCATCATTATCATTTTGTTTATTTGATTCAATTTTGTCGCATTCAGTAGCAAAACCTTTGACAACGAAGAAAATAAATGAGAAATCATCAGCGCATTCCTTTCCATTGTCATGTCCACATTCATCTTTAATATCAAATATGCATTCATCTGAACAAACATGTTGCTTATTTAATCATAATGTAATAAAAGACGATGAAATTGTTCAACTATTGAATGCGAATAAAAAATAATCAGTGATTTCTATGTGGTCTATGTTAATCAAATGTTATTAGTTGTCAAATGTTGGCTACCGGATTTCGTTCTTGGATTTAAATATCTAAAATCAACAATAATCTATCTCCATTAGCATTGCCAATTTAATCTTTATCTTCTCATAGTGTTAATCATTTATAAATGGTAATGGATAAAAATCATGCTCTCTACTTTTATGTGCATGCGTGTACACATAACGAGGATATGAATCTCTACTTTGAGCAGCAATCAAATATATTCTCTATATTTTATGTTTTTTTTTCTTCTGTGTGTATTTTTTCTCAATTTGCATAAACAAAGAAAAGATGTATGTGTATGTCATTTTGTGTGGTTGTCTTCTTTTCTAATCGTTCCGTGTTCTACATAGCAGCTCATACAAATATGTTGTTTTATTTCTCTGTTATTTTTTCTTCCGATTAAATTAAAATGATGATGATGATGAATAAAAAGTTTAAATTGAATGAAAAACAATTCATTTCTTTTTCATAGCACAAATAAAAACAACCTTGAACGTTAAATATCCAGGGAGAACGGATAATATGTATTTGACTTTTATTGCGTTCTTCATTTCGATGTTTACATATGTAGTTATATAGACAAACCAACGGCATCACTATTGGCCTAGATCAAATAGTTCATTTTATGATGAATTCATCGCAGTACTTCTCTATTATTTATCTATCGATGCGCCAGTAGTTGTGCATCTGAAGATATTTTTTACACATTCAATTGATTTTTCTTTTTGAAACTTGATTTTTTGTTGTTTTAGAATTATCGATTAACAATGTTTGTCGCTATTCTTCTTTCTATTATTGCCTTTAATTGTGTTCATTCACAAACGGAACTTACTCTACCTGATTTACCTTACGAATACAATGCACTTGAACCAGTTCTTTCCGAATATTTAATGCGATTACATCATGATAAACATTTTCAAGCCTACGTCAATAACACTAATGTTGCTCTTCAAGCCCTATTTGTTGATACGCAAATACACGATGAAATAAAAGAAATAGCTAAAAAGCCGATAGAAGTTATTTTAACGCATTTAGGTATTTTACCACATGCATATCAATCACATTTACGATATAACGGTGGTGGTTATCTTAATCATAAATTTTTCTTTTCAATATTAAAAACGCCAACAGCTACAGCTGAAGAAAATAAACCTACAGGGCCATTACTTGAAGCTATTGAAAAAGCATTTGAGTCGTTCGATAAATTCAAAGAATATTTCAATACTGCATCGAATAGCTTTTTTGGTTCGGGTTGGATATGGATTTATATTGATGCACATTCTAAACAGATTACTCTTACTTTTTCAATTAATCAAGATAATCCGTAAGTCGTAAAATAAATTGTTTTTTTTAATTTAAGTTTTTGTTTTGTTTCGTAGAATTATGTATGATGAAAATCATGTTATGCTTTTGTGTCTTGACCTTTGGGAACATGGTTAGTTCAGTCATGTTAATTAAAGATATCATCCATATCTCTATTTTAGCTTATTATCCAGTTTATGAAAATCGTCGCAGTGAATATATTGAAAACTTTTGGCGTATTATTAATTGGTCCTATGTTGGTCAACTTTACAATGAAAGTCGAACTGAACGAAGTGATCTTTAAAATAACAAGCAGCATTTCTAGTCAAAGCTTTTATCAGTGATTTTAAGTTAAAGATATGTTTATTATTTGGATATCATTTAAAATAAAGAGATTTAATCGAACTTGTCTATTTTCTTGGCTGATAGAATTAGTTTAAACTTCACACCCTTACGATTTGATGAAAGATATTGATGATTAACTGTGACAAGTCGCTGGTCGGAATATAGTGGTGTTCATTAGCAGGCATCGACCGATGATAATAGATAGCAAAGTTGTAACTAACGAGAAAGAATTATTTGTCCTTGGTATTGTAGTACTGTTGAAGCATCTAGTGCATAATAATCAATTATTCATTTTAGAGAATGACATTATTCGTCCCGCACTATTTTGAAGGATATTATTATACTCATTGATGTCTGTATGTACAAAACCTCAAGGTTACAATCAAATCAATTAAATTTCGATATGTCGAATTACCGGCATTTTATCGAATTCGATCGTTTTTTGTAGGAATAAAAATATTGATAATCTATTTTAAGATTAGAATTTTATTCTAGGGTATAACAAAGATTATCATTAGAAAAGAAACGCATAGAATGACAATGTGAAAATCGTCCATTGAAAATATAAATAATTTACAGGTTATTTGTTTTTGTGAAACACGATCTATGAGAAAAATCAAGGTAAAAACTTTCGATTTTCGACAGGACGTGACAGATGTTAATCATAGACTATCACAGGTCTTGTATGAGTAACTTCATTATTCTAATTCTAGTAAACGGCGTACACGAAATACGCTCCGAGTTAAATAAAGTACATCAAATCTCCATGTGGTTAGCACCAGTAGGCTATATCGTGTTTCACATATTACTATTGCGCTAGTAGATATCGATATTTTAAAAGCGTATATTCATTTTAAATAAAACTACTCAGTTCAAAGAATAACCAACACAGACTATGATTGCCGTCGGTATATTTTAATTAACTCTAAGTGGAACATAAAATTAGAAATAAAGGCAAAATTAAATTCTTACTCTTCATTATAAATGCGTAAGTAAGAACGAGATGGTGTGCAAAAATTAGATTAGTTTATATGACATTAGTATTACTATATACACATTTCAAGTATTCCGGATATAAAAAAAACTACGTCAGCGAGCGAGCAGCTGTTCCGCAAAAGTTTGTGCTTGTCTGGCACATATGTTCTGATAAACTGTTTTGTTTTTACGTACATTGACGGCAATAAACAAGACAACAGCTAATTTTTCTCTCGGGAGCATCCTAATTGCAGACATTTTCATGTGACTATTGACGTAAAACTACAAAAAAACGTCATGGATTGAAGATATTTGACTGTAAAACAACATTTTAAGATGATTGCTATTAAATATTATATATTCCTATAGAGATTAAATTCCGCTGCAGGCATTATTCATGTTTCACTCGACACTACAGTTGCTGTTTCTAAATATATATCGTATAGTCAGGCCGAGAGACAATTTGACATATTGTTTAATTCTTGATAATCATGTTTTATATTTTTTTCAGAATGCTTCGTTTAACACAGAAGGATACGCATGCCAATTTATGACTGCTGGCTGATTCAACAATAGGCGAATTTTATTTGCATTTAAAAATCCATATTTGACTCCAACGTAATAATGTTTAGATTATATTTTCAAGATCGACATTTCTATTTACGATCGTCTAGCTTTACTTTCGCATAGGAAATTCGACACTAGATTAGTCCGAACGAGGTGATGTTCATCACCCAACCGAGTGGCATGTGTCGTTAATCGAAAGATATCGGTTATCGCTTTGTGACCATAATGCAGATACTTTTGTTTCTGTCGTTTACTTCCTCTTTGCCAACACATTGCTTCTGTAATTAAGCAAAAAAACAAAATGTTAGTAACCAGGTAGAAACATTTCTTCTTTTGCTATGAA
Source organism: Rotaria socialis (assembly GCA_905331475.1). NCBI lineage: Eukaryota > Metazoa > Rotifera > Eurotatoria > Philodinida > Philodinidae > Rotaria > Rotaria socialis. The sequence goes on from CAJNYU010001281.1 coordinate 34,659, forward strand.
GAAAAATGTTGTTTGACACGTTTTTTTCTTTATCAACGGTTAACTCACATAATTAAAGTGCAGGATTGAAAGTGCTCTTGGAGTTCTACATTAGTCAATCACTTTTTTGTGCTATTGTTGTTGTGCTTGCACTTTACTATCGATGAATCTATAGGAGAAATGGTTCAAATATGCAGTCGTGTGTAAATATGTTTATTCACAAATGAATACCTTTTTTGACCCTAGAGAGATACAGTTGACACATCTTGTAGGAAATAGAATGAAGGTAAATATAAACCAATATCTAAAAATATAGCAATCTATATATAATTTTAAAATAAATTTATATCTAATTAAGAAAATAATATATCTAATTTATTAAGTAACACTACCTAACAACACAAAATTATATATAATTAATTATTAAAGTAATAGAAAAAAATCTTGAGGATGCGGAGTGTGGGTGTTCTTACCTCTCTTCACACTCACACCCCACCCAAGATGTTTTTTAAGCTAACTTTTTTCTTATAACTTATCGTCATTCCCAGCTTATGTATACTCTTTCAATTAATTGATAAGTACTTATCAATTATAGATTACGTTCAAATTAATTAGATTAAACAATTTTTTTAAAGGCATCTTTTCACCAGAATAGATACTACTGTATTAAGTTAGGCAATATTGACATAATTTAGATATTACATTAAATGCATGCAAATAGAATGTATCGTATTACTACAGTCATTAAGTGTACTTAGAAATCGTGTCATAATTTACTTCTCCTTTATTAGAAAAGACAAAAAAAAATGAAAGGAAACTATTTTATGACAATTCCTGTATCACAGTTAGATTTAGTATTCGAACTCGATGAATGTGCTTAGAAAGTAATCGACTAAGGAATTTTTCGAGTAGACACAGCCAAGCGATTTTCTTAGAATTTTGCACGATTCAGTATTCCCTACATGACCATAACTAATTTCCGTTTGAGAAATGAGCGTTTGCTTTTAATTATCATCTGCGAAACGGAACTCCACTGTTGTTATCTGACATATTGCTAGATGATTACTGAAGTCAATTGACGTCACACTGAGTTTAGATGTCGCTAGTTGAAAGTAAATTGAATTTATTTAATGGAATTTATTTTCAATAGAATCATAATGCAATAGTTGAATAACAATAAGAACAACAAATTTAATGGTTTTATCATGATATTATGATATTGAAATAAAATCACCTGTTGATAGGTTTGTTTATTTACTATTTTCTGTTTCTGTTTCTGTTTCTTCTTACACTAAACGAATGGTTAATATTATCTGTGTCTCATTAGACAAGTCAAAAAGTCACTTAACGGATTCGATTTATTAATATTCTCTTATAAGGTATAAAAGTTATTTTCGATAGATAAGACTTAACCCGACGCAAATTTTCTTTTCCTTCCATTCACTAAAATCTTTCTGATTACTAAAGTGATTTTCAGCTACTGTTAAAATATATATTAAAGAAAAACCATTGGCATGCACAACAAAAGAGAATTATAATTATTAGTTCTTTTTCTTCCCTGACGTGACGTATAAGTTTATTTGGAGAATCTTCTCATAGGCAATTTCATCATGTTTTCTATTAATTTCATTGAAAGCTTTTTGAACAAAACAATTCTTCCTGCGCATATATATATATATATATATATATATTTGTTTAAGTGGATATGCAAATGTAGATGTTCACAATAGAGAATTGCGCCATATAGCTATCAATCGTCGTTGATGTAACAAGACAGAATAAGTTAGTTTCCATTCAAAGCATCACGAGACATATTCTATTCAATTAAGATGGGAATAATTAAATGACCGGTAACCTAAATAACCACGCGGCTTATTTTTTTTTTGGATCTTTAAAAGCAAAATTTTTATTAATCAAAAATACCCGAAGCCTCCATGATGAAAATGACATGATCTTTTCAGACTAAATGCCGTTGGTATTTTATATTAGACAGCATTCATAGTCTCAGTCTGCATTTATTTTACATTAGAAGATCCTTTTAGAAATGATTCTCTCTCTCTCGGTCTAGACATATAGATTGATGAATTTTTATTTCCCTTTGAAATCATGTCTTACATCAATATTCTGCACCAGGATAGGATCTATTTATGTATTCAACGGAGAATGCAATCAAAGTAAGATATCATTATATAAAAAAATACTATTTCTATTTATTTATACTATCATTATACATAAATCTGAAATGCAATCCGTCCAAAAATAGTCAATAGCAAAAACAATTTTTGTTTCCTATCGTAAATTATAATATTACTTTAACAAGATAAATAGCGTAGTCATATGATACTATTTTTAAAACATTCACGAACATTTTCATTTACTCGATGCCATATATCCTTTTATGGCAGGCGTGCACGTTTATAGCACCTAATCTAAATAGACGGCTGTGCCTGACATAGAAATATAGAATTCCTACGCTTTAATGACTATTGTGTTGATAGAAAAGACGTAGTTTTAATTGTTAGTATATGGGTGAATCCATGGAGACCCATCCACTTTTTGGAAAAGTTTCTTTTTTTTCTATTTTTTTCAGTCGAAACTTCCGGTATGCTGTAGAAAACACTTTTGATGAAAAACAAATATTACCCTGCTAGCAGAGAATATCGAGTTCTGGTTGATTTTTTCGGAACGACTATGGTATATTATCAGACGAAGGAGAAATGTCAGGAAAGCACCTGAGGGTGTGAGCGTGGGCGTTGCTATTCTAACTGCTTCACCCACACACTCACACCCTCATTTCCTTTCATTTAAATGCATGACAACTTGAACATAACCAACGTATTAGGTCGTCAGCCGCATCATATCGAGAAATCAAAAACATCGATAGATGTGGCGATACATGCAATACTCCTTTGGGTACACGAGTAGAGTTTGCATGTTTTGTCGGATGTTCATAATACTTTCGTTTGGGCATTGATATACACTTTTGTAAAGAAATCAGAAAAAGCACTAGCTAGTAATCGACCCTTTCCAATATCTGATCATTCATCGCGTAATCTTATTCGTCCGAAGTCACGATATTTGTACATAAGACGTTACGTTTAAAGGTGTCCTTACAATGAGATCGAAAATTTATCATTCTGTAGTATGTTGTCCCTTTTGATTCTGCGGTCTCACTTCTGTGAGACGATCTGATCCCGTTCCTCTCGAGTTACGTGGGCGAAATCATTAGTTCGACGCCGTCCTAAGAACAAAGCATGATCACGGTCGTTTCTTTGAGAAAGGAACAAAAGTCCTTCAAATAAATTAGTGTCACTCAGCATGACAAACGCCAATTATCATTATTTTCAGACGAAATGACCCAGAACTCGATATTTTCCGCTAGCAGAGTCATATTTGTTTTTCATCAAAAGTTTTTTCTACGGCATACCGGAAGTTTCGACTGAAAACAAGTCAAAAAAATACTTGTCCAAAAAGTGGATGGGTCTCCATGGATTCGCCCACATATGAACAAAGCGAACTGGCAATAGAGAAACAAGCAACTTTCATTTATATTTGTGTTTTTCCTTTTCCCCAAAGGCATATATCAGTCTGACCTTAGATACCTTTATGTCGTGGAACGAAGTGATCGATCATCATTTTTTGTTTGTAGTATTTCCATTGGAAAATATAATGATTCTTGTGAGTAGTTAACTTGAAAATTGATTGTAATCATGTGCAGATCCGTTCCGGGGAATAGAAGATTGATTGATTGAAAGGTTTTAATTTTTAGTCAAAGAATGAAAAAGTAAAACTCTGTTGTTCTGACATTTAGACTCGATAGTTTATTTCGTGCTTGTTTTATTATTATTCAATAAGATTGATCTGTCTTGTGAAATATGTTTTTTCATGACTGCTCTATTCTGACATTTTCTTGTTTCGAAAAAAATTGACACATTGATATTTTTCAGATATTTTTCTTCTCTCTTTCATTTAATAATAAAATTAATTAAACAATGCGTGAATATAAAATAGTCGTACTCGGTAGTGGTGGTGTTGGCAAATCAGCATTGACAGTACAATTTGTCCAAGGATTATTTGTTGAAAAGTATGATCCGACGGTAAGTTATATTAATTTGTTTTGAAATATATATATATATATATATATTGTTAATTTTTATTATTTCTAGATCGAAGATAGTTACAGAAAACAAGTAGAAGTCGACGGACAACAATGTATGCTGTAAGTTCGAGTTTTAAATGGAGGGAAAGGGAAAATATTTACATTTGTTTTTTTGTTCTAGTGAAATCTTGGATACTGCTGGAACAGTAAGTCATCTTATTATTTCACCGAAGTATGCGAGAAGATCAGTAGGATAAGACGATCAATATAATGATAACGTATTTTCTTTTATCATGACGTTGAAAACAATCGAAGGACAAAAGATGAACTGCATCAAAACTAAAAAGTCATTGTGATATTTTTTATTTGAGGTACACATTTTAACCCTACTTTCAGGTCGCAAATAGAAAGGTGAAGAATATTGGAACGTTTTCTTTCTGTAACAAGGAGTAAGCGTTTTTCGTGTTTGCTTAGCACGTACTTGATCATGATTAGGTAGAAAATATTTTACTTAGTGCTTCGTTCCATCTTCGGACAATACAATAGAAGGTATTTCATCATGAAAAAAATAATAAACCGAATAGCAAGTATAATAGGATTGACTAGTCACTTGTTATACTGAAAATTAAAGTATTTACCAAATAGATCTAAAAGATAAGCTTTTCAAAACAAAAAAAACTTTTTAACTGCCTCCTCCATTTGTTTTCTTTTAGTAGTATTTGGATTTTTGACTTGTAGATTACGCAAAATTTAAAGAACTCAAGCACTACTAAAGTAGAAAATTTATCATATCGCCCTTCATAAGTTTCATCTTCGTCCGAGGCTGTAAAACGGAGATCCAACATAAAGAAGTTCACCACTGATGTTTACTAAAAGAGTAGCACTGTAAGCATTGTTCAAATAGGTGATTCATTTTTCAGGAACAATTCACAGCTATGCGAGATTTATATATGAAAAATGGCCAAGGATTTGTTCTTGTATATTCAATAACTGCTCAATCAACGTATAATGATCTTGTTGATTTACGTGATACAATTCTTAAAGTGAAAGACACAGCTGATGTAAGAATATTGTTTTATTTTTCTACGTATTATTGTTAATGTGTTAATGTAATTTAGGTGCCAATGATATTAGTAGGAAATAAATGTGACCTTGATGATGAACGCGTAGTTGGAAAAGAAGTTGGCCAGACATTAGCACGAAATTGGGGATCTACGTTTCTTGAAACATCTGCGAAACAAAAAATAAATGTTAATGAGGTTTGATTTTGTTTATGCAAAAACAAATGTGACTCAATTCTAGTATAATTTAGATTTTCTTTGATCTTGTTCGTCAAATCAATAAGCGAACACCAGTAAATAAAGATAAAAAAAGTAAAGGTAAAAATGCTGGTCAAGGTAGTAATTCAAATCCATCAGTTTCAAGTGCAAAAATGGGTAATGATGGTTTACAAACAGATTCATCAAATCAAAACTGTTCAAATAATAAAGGTTGTTGTGCTCTTCTATAGATTTTCGAAGTATTTTTTTTTCTTTTAAGGCAATCATACCTTTCAGTCAGCCATTTTCTTTGTTCTTAAAACCTTTTCTTTTGTTGATGTTCGTTTACTATTTTTATTCTGTCGAGTCATAACAAATCAAAAAACATTTTTTGAGATTTGATTTCTTCTATAAATCATGAGAAAGATACTGGATGTATGTGTTAGAAAGACAAATTGCTCAATATGAGATCTTGAAACGAAAATCAAATCAATATTGAATTTTTTCATTGCTTATTTTATCGTATCCTGTAATTGTTTATTTTATTTTTTTGAAGTTTGAATATTTTTTTTCTCTTTATTGTATTTGTACGTTATTAGATAAAAATCAAAAGATAAACGATACGTAACGATAAACGAATTGAAGATATTCTATATTATTTGCGGCTTTTAGGAATCTATGATGCTGACGTAGGATACAGTAGACTGCAATTGACATTCATTGAAGCATTGATTACAATGACATTTAGATTGAGACATCTCCGCCTATTACAATATGCCATTTCCCCCGGTATTGTAATTTAATGCTGAGTTAAGATTCGTAATGAATGTTATATAGGTCAGAAAGTGTTTTACTGATCTGAAAATCTTTAGAAACGTGTCAGGGAGGGAAATAAATTGAGAAATGTAGAATTAAGTCAGTCGAAGTAGATTTTCGAACATATATAAAACTGTGAATTTAATCAAACTAATGATGGAGGAAGAGACTATGTTTTTGTAGAGCAATATTTTCCTTCGGAATTGACGTTTGACTGCTTAACATTGCATATGATGAAGAACAGCCATGCAAAAATAGTTCTTGACCGAATATTTTCCCCACAGAATTCATTCGAGTCAATTTTACCAATCGTCAAGATCGGATTTTAAGAGGAGCACCATTATTCAATAATTGACGTCTTAATGAAAATATAGTTTTTGAACTCAAAGTCATAAGAAGATGGGTTTTTTATAGCTCATGCTATAGGATCTTCAAGATCACTTTAGGGTGGCTCCATGGAGATCTATCCACTTTTTGGAAAAGTTTTTTTTTTGATTTTTTTCAATCGAAACTTTCTGTATGCTGTAGGAAACATTTTTGATGAAAAACAAATATGACCCTGCTAGTGGAAAATATCGAGATCTGGTTGATTATTTCCGAACGACTATGGTACATTGTCAGGCAAAGGGAAAACACGTGAAACTTTTCTAAAATATGTTTTTCAGAATTTTTTCATGCTGAAAAATATGAGAGCTGTTTAGAAATACTTTAAATGAAAAACAAATTAGACCATTCCTATTGAAAGTCTCGAGTGCTGGGTCATTTCGTCTGAAAATAATGATAATTGGCGTTTGTCATGCTGAGTGACACTAATTTATTTGAAGGGTTTTTGTTCCTTTCTCAAAGAAACGACCGTGATCATGCTTTGTTCTTAGGACGGCGTCGAACTAATGATTTCGCCCACGTAACTCGAGAGGAACGGGATCAGATCGTCTCACAGAAGTGAGACCGCAGAATCAAAAGGGACAACATACTACAGAATGATAAATTTTCGATCTCATTGTAAGGACACCTTTAAATGTAAAGTCTTATGTACAAATATCGTGACTTCGAACGAATAAGATTACGAGATGAATCATCGGATATTGGAAAGGGTCGATTACTAGCTAGTGCTTTTTCTGATTTCTTTACAAAAGTGTATATCAATACCCAAACGAAAGTATTATGAACATCCGACAAAACATGCAAACTCTACTCGTGTACCCAAAGGAGTATTGCATGTATCACCACATCTATCGATGTTTTTGATTTCTCGATACGATGCGGCTGACGACTTAATACGCTGGTTATGCTCAATATGTCATACATTTGAATGAAAGGAAACGATGACTCGTTCATCAATGGAATTAAGCGATAATGAGAGCCTCAGTGAAGATGAAGCCATGACCGAAGACTCTTCTGTTCATGACGGGTGTGGGTGTGAGTGTGTGGGTGAAGCAGTTAAAATAGCAACATCCACACCACGCACCCCTAGGTACGACATGAGGGACCCGAATGATGCATGAATTCCAACCGATTAGTTACACAAGGATTCAATATCGTCAAACATCTCGATCAACACACATGAGGACATTTGCTTTTAAATAAATTTCTTTTTTTTAATGTCGATATCCATGCATCAGATTTTGTGGAATGTAACTTAACAGTGATATTCAGCACTTCAACACATCGGAAAATTCTCTTTGTTTCCTACTATGACAGATTCTTTCAGTCTCAAGCCGATGGTTTGCGGTAAATTCAATGTCATCAAGCATCTGAGGTCATCTATTGTAACAGCGACATATCATGCTGAACATCATTATCTTTATCACTAGTCTAATGAAAACCCTTCAAATAAATTCATTCCTGTCACTCAGCATGACAAACGCCAATTATCGTTATTTTCAGACGAAATGACCCAGCACTCGAGACTTTCAATAGGAATGGTCTAATTTGTTTTTCATCTAAAGTATTTCTAAACACCTTTCATATTTTTCAGCATGAAAAAATTCTGAAAAACATATTTTAGAAAAGTTTCACGTGTTTTCCCTTTGTCTGACAATTTACCATAGTCGTTCGGAAATAATCAACCAGATCTCGATATTTTCCACTAGCAGAGTCATATTTGTTTTTTATCAAAAATGTTTCCTACAGCATACAGGAAGTTTCGATTGAAAAAAATCAAAAAAAAACTTTTCCAAAAAGTGGATGGGTCTCCATGGATTCACCCTTTTGAGAATATGTTGAAATAAAGTTTTCTATAGATTTTAATCTCTTTGATAAGATCAAGTCACTTACAATATTAAATTATGATTTTATATTAAAATTTCAGCTTTACCTTCACAATAAAATCCTGCCGATTTCAAAGTCCAACTAGTTGATCAATAGGAAAATATCTGTTGTGAGTTTTATCATAAGGATCAATCGACTTGAAAAACTCATTACGTCTACAGTTAACAGTTCAATAATCAAAAGCCACTTGGCATAATCCCCACAGGATTAAAATATAAAACTCAGTGTAGTTGCTGTCATTAATCATTGGAAGGAGATTTCATTCAATATTTGCTTTAGTGAAGCCTTCAGAAATGAACTGACAACATAGTTCATATCATAGAACGAGAGATTATTTATATAAATTTGCCGCGGTGATGATTCGCGTGAGGGAGACGATATTCCTACGGCTATTTGGTTTTTACGCTGATGAAAACTTTTGATAGACGTCCTTTAAAACCAATAATTAGAAGAAAGAATAAATGGTAGGCATATTTTCTTTCCAAGAAATACAAAAAAATATTGAAAATAAACCACTTCCAAACTTTCACGCTCCAGGTAGGACGTATTTTTCTACCTATATCTATTTCTTGGTACACATATAAAAAAGAGCGAGAAAAAAATTCTTCTCTCTTCTCTCTCTCTATCTATCCATCTATCCAGAGATGGGCAAGTCAAGTCATGACTTGACTTGTTTTTTAAGATCAAGTCAAAAAACGTATAGACATATAGGTGCTTATGCACTGAAGTTTTGGTTTCCAATTAGTAATAAAGCAATAAAATACAATCAAAAATGCAGAAATATTTTCGCAGAGTGAATTTACCTTGGAATAAAATGAAGGATTTCGAATACGTTGATTTCTTTGTTTTACCAATAACTAAGTCGATAATTAATTTAGTAACATAAAGTTAAATTTTAATATGGAATCAGGATACAACTCTTGCAACAATTTTTACTCATCTCCAAATGAAGTTCAAATAACAGTAGCACCTTCAATTACTGAAGAAGCAGTTGTTTCCACGTCTTCGTCGTCCAATACGCCTAGAACTGCTCGTGACAAATTTTTTAAAAATGCCCGATATGATAAAGAAAAGAAGAGATGACCAGTTGAAGGTTTATCATGTGAAACACCTAAAAGAGTTTTCGCCGCATTGGATGTTACTTCAAATTTCAATCGATATGCTCGTGATTATCATAAACAAACTTTGAAGCTATGGCTACAGGAATTAAATGAATTAAAAGTTATGTCTTCAGTGACTCAAAAGAATAAAATATCAGAGCATTTTTGCAAAAAATATCAAGCATATCATACAACTCATCCTCGACAAACTGAACTATCGACGGCCACCGTAAACAAATTAATTATTAAATTGGGCTTACCATTATCAATTGTTGAACGGTCAGCATTTATTAATTTCATGAAAACTAGATCCGAAGTTTAGCATGACAAGTCGTCGAACGTTAAATATCGAACCACGATTCCTTCATTATATGAAAACATGCATGATCGATTAAAAGCATTTTGTTCATCTGCTACATTTCTATCATTAGCCTTAGACACTTGGAACGATAGAAGGTTACCGTCATTTTTCGCTATAAGTGGTATGGCTTGTTTTCGTTTCAGGAATAATTTATATTTTTTGTCGTTCTTAGGGCACGCCATTGCTAATGGCTGTTTCGAGTCATATGTTTTAGGTTTCGTTCCGTTATGGGGTAGTCATTCGGGTTCATTGCTACTTCAGAAACACGAAGAAACTATCAATGCATTTGGTATTTAAGCACAAGGTTATTCGTTTAGTTGCTGATAGTAGTGCAAACAATATGCATGCATTTAAAGATTTTGTTATTCCAGGTTTTGTACACTATTTTGACAAAAATGATAATGATAACATGAGTGATGAAGATAGTGATGCTAATTCAAATGACGGAACGGTCAGTGATGAATATGAGTACTTGCCAAACTTGTGTTCAACAACACCTTATTATACTACTGATAATGATGCATTAACACAAGAATTTCTTATTCTAGATTCATTTCGTCGTTTATTAGACCACAATGAAGTATTTCGAATTCCTTGTTTTGCCCCCACGATACAATTGGCTGTAAGGGATGAATTAAAAGAAACAAAATCAATTTTATCTTCATTAGAAAAAGTGTCTGCAATTGCAAAACTGTCACATACAAGCACAAAATTTGCAGAAAAATTGGAAGTGATCAATTTATCAATACCCCGTGCCGTTGTTACACGTTGAAATTCGCAATTTTTAATTGTGGAACGTATTTTAGCTATACGTACTATTGAATTAAATGAAATTCTAATCGAATTGAAACATGCGAATCATCCACGTTATTCATCGCATATCACGCCGGTATGTGTGATTTTCTCAGTTTCTGCTCAAATCACTTTTTTTTCCGACTATCTGGCAGCAATTGTCACCGGGAGTATTGGAATGAAATACTCAGCTCAATGCCTAGACGTATAAAATAAATTACATCGGTTCTTTGATAACTTAGAGTTCTACTCCCCACTAACCGCACAGCCCATCAACTACGCAAAGACCGAAGGCCTATGGTCGGCGAGAGCAATCAGCTCTCCGAAATTCGAAATCTATACGGGCGATAACAAAATACAATGGGCTAATGAGTTTAAATATCTCGGCTACTGGATATCTGCAAAACTAGCCTTCGGTCCACTTATCAATACAAGTATTTAAAAAATTAGACAACGAATTGGAATGATAAATTCAATTCGTATCTCAGGATCTACTTCGCCCTCTTTAAGAAAAACTCGGTTTCTCTTATATATTCTCCCTTATTCACGTGGTTCTTTCCCTTGTTCCCGTTGTTCGCGAATAAACAACAACAAGATCTTAAACATTTTTACTACACTTGCTTAAAACATGTTCTTTTTTGTCTACAATGGTGGGATAGTTTTTTCCCCTCATTTGCTTCGAATGAAATATCATTAGAAGATCGTTGTCTAAAATACTGGACTAATTACTTCGTTGCACCTGCAGAAAATATAGATGGCGAATCATTATTGGAACAGGCTAACCTAAATTCTTTCAGAGAAGCTTGGCTACAAAAGCAACTTGGATGAGGCACAATATTTGCTGACTTTCCAGATACTTTCTGATTTTAGTTTCGTTTCTTTATTCATAATTATGTTTTCTTCTTCTTTCTTTTCTTTTCATCTTCATCTCGTAATTAAATTTAAAATTAGAAGAAAATGATAGATATCATTTTTTTTTCTTCTGATGGAATAAATGGCATTTATTTTTAAATATTTAATTTTTTCTGGTCACACTCATTCATGTTTACGTGTTATTGTAATCAACATGTTCCCATCATAGTTTCGCTTTTTCCTTCTTTTTTTAATCTTTAGCCTTCTGCTTGTTTGCTTGTTTGCCATGGTAACATGAACTAATGAATATGATCTACTCGTACATCGCAGTGCCCTGATAAATCCCGAGGGGGACGTCCTTTGCAAATATTTTTTTCGCTGGAACCCTGACAAGCGCTGCGACGTATGGATCTACTCCATCTAATTATCTTGCTATCTGTTCCCCACCCCCTATTTAGTGCCTTTCTACTTATGGACGATTTGGATCAATCAGGTCGCCAATTGTAGTAAATAAAAGAAGAAAAACAAAAAAATTGAAAATAAATAGAATTGTTATGTAGTAGGGTTTGAAGTACGAAGACCAATGTCAACAATACGAAATGCTTCAAGAAATTCATTAAAATCAATAACACCATTCTTATCAAGATCAATGCTTTTTGCTAAATCCGTCATTTGCTTTTCGTCGAATTTCGAACCATTGTGATTACCAAGAAATACACATACATCAGTGAATTCTTGCATGGAAATAACACCTATACAAATCAGTGAAAATTGTCGCCTGTCAAAAAAACAAAAACTTCTATTCTAACCTGAATTATCTTTATCGATCGCTCGAAAGACTGTTTCAAGTAAATCTTTATTTCGATAAATGGTTTGGCAAAGACTTTGTCGTCTCTAGAGAAAGAAAGAAAGAAAGAAAAGGAGCGATTAAAGCAATAAATAGATTTGCTATGTTTACATTAATGACTTGAGAATTTATACAACATTGTAATTCACGTGAACGAAAAGATGATTCATAAACAATTAATCCGTTGCTATCGATGTCGACAAGACGTGATTTTAATGTTCGCCATGGTAATTGTAGTTCAAGGACATGTGTTACTATGTCACACCACTCGTTAATAGCAATGCGACCTAAATAAAATAATAGAATTCGATTTGGTTTTTGTTCCTAATAGTAGAATTTAAATTATAAACATTTTCTCCATCATTCAACGGAAAAAAAACTGTGCCTGTTCTATTTAACAACGGTCTATTCGAATGTCAACCATATTACACAACACCATCTCGTTTTATAGTTACAGAGCAAGTATTTTTAAAAGAAAAATCTTCAACTACGAAATCGGAAACTATTGCCTGGCAGGATTAGCTGATTATAGTATTTTTAGGTGTATACTATCGGATCGTTTTCATTCTTCAACTTAGCAGTCATACCATTCTATTCTGAAATATGAGTGAGGATATATTATAGATCCTCATGCATGCCGAAATCTCAGGACAACAAATATTTTTTCTGACGTCCCTTCGCAAAATTCGGGAAAAAAAGTTCGTAGGAATTTTTATTCGAAAGAGATTTCCCAACTGAATACTTTTAAATATGATTGTTCTTAAAAATCAATTTGAGATAGACTCATAACTACTTATTATTAAATGTATTTAAGATGATGCCTTCAAAACAATCTGAATGACATAATACTCATGGGCTTCAGCCAGTAGTCAATAAAACGCAAAGTTTACCCTCGAGAAAACTCCGACGCAGAGTTTTATGATTCATTATTCCCTAAAGCAGCTAATACAGTTTAACTATCATGACACGAAATACTTCATTGTATACTTATGTTTTACACGAATACATTTTTTCCCGTATTTGGATTCAAGATACTGCACTTTACAATTGCTTAATCGCGTCCGATACTCGACCCACGATTTTTTTTCCATCAACTAAACGTCCTATCAAAACCAAAAATGTTCAACTTGTATACTTGAACATTATTTGTTTTTCACTGCTAACGTCACGCGTCTGCAACAAGCATAATTTGTAAAAATAAATATCATCGAGTGAAAGCGCATAGCCACGGAGCTTCACTCATGCCTTGATAGTCAACTCAAATGTACAAAAAGGATGAAATGCATTTCGCGAAAAAACGTACAATTTCTATTTCCTCATTACATCATCAGAAAGATTTCAAACTAATTTTTAACTCGAAACAACATTCTAACTATATATGTTATAAATGTGAACTTTCGTCTTTTATATTTAATAAAAAAGCTCAACGGTCGAAACATCATTATTTATTGCTGAACTCTCAAAAGGATAATTACTACATACGTCGGTTTCATCCTTTTGATATAAGTAATGAAAGAGCCGGAAACGAATACAGCATATTTATGTTCTATTTTTTAACAATGTCTTACTGTGAATTCTAAGGAACACATAATTATGCTTACCCGATTGGTGAGGATCTTTGAGTCGAAATTCTTTCATAAGTCGACTTTGATTTGCGCTGAATTTTTCCATAAGATTTCTAAGAGCTTGTTCTTCCACATGCGAGACTCTATTTTAAAATAAAACATTAGTAAAACAGTTCCGTACTTCTCAACAAACCTTTCCCACAGTGTTAACGGTTTAACTGTATTTTTCGTTGCTAGAAATTGCACAATTGCTAATGGTTGATTTTTAAATATTTTAACGTAAGCACCTCGATTACTGCCCGCTGCATAATAATTTGATGCCGAAAAGATTGTTAGCACCTTGAGATTAATTCGCAAGAATAAATGTAAATTATTTCAAAACAAAAAAGCCCAACCTTTTTGCCATGACAATAGTCAAAACCTTCTTCTTTACATTCATGCGATCGAATAATTAAACTCCAATTATGCTTCTTCAACACTTGATCTGTTATATCTGGACCCCAATAGCATCCGCCGCCTCGATATGTATTTGGTTCACAACCGTTTTCTTGTTTGGGATCACTCCACAACAAATCAAGCATTTGTCGCCATTCAAGTAATTGGTCATTTGATAAACTATTGATTTGTACTTGTTCATCTGTTTCCGGAATAACAAAACTTGGACTTAAGATTGACACATACTATAGCGAGAACAAAATTCCTTTTTTTCAATGAGAACAAAAAACAAATTTCTTTTTTTAAATACAAACTTGACTTCGTTGAATTCGATTGATTTTAGTCATATCTGTTATATCACTAATTCCACCATGTGTAACAAATATATGATCATCAATAAGACTTGCAACAGGCAGCCACCTGTAGATATTTTCGAATAAGTGTAATAGTTTTGTAGCATGCGATTTATATTTACGAAGAATTTCTTTCATAAAGCCATACCTTTGAATAAATATTAATTATTTCACTGGCAGAGAATCATAGATTCTTCGGAATAGCAAAATATCATGAGGAGGTTAGTCTCTGTGAAATAGAATTATTTTAACGCTTGAAAAAGTGATTTCACCAACCGGTAATAAATTAATGTGTTCGAATGCAAAATTAATTAACAAAAACACAAAATTTTAACTTATTGCTCTTTTCTAATGTACTCAACGTGTTCTATATACTTTGAAATATTTTCTTGTTAAATACCTATTGACGAGAGAAGTTCTCTTCAGCTGATTGTGGCGGAGATAGCGTACTCCAACTTCCTATTATGATTTATGCCATGTAAATTTGGACTGTACGACAGAAACTATTCTTATTTTTGTTTTAGATTGAGAAACATATATTAGTGAGATTACAGTCACTACTGAAGATGTTTTATTACATTTTTTTGTATCAACAGTTCATATATTTAGTTACTTATCGCTTCATTTATCTCACTGTAAATTAGATAAGCGTCAAGAGTACGTCGTTGCGTTCAAACCCTGTGTTGAGCAACATAAAAGTAGAAAATATTTGGTTTCAATCAATTGCATTTTTGTCATGATAATACTCAAAAGCAAAGTACCGTAATGAATTTTCTCTATATGACTGTGCCTAAGTAGAAGAGAGAAAAGAAAATTTGTAGTTGATGTCATCATGAGAAATGAATTAGTGATTCAATGAGTTGAATAGCGTAAATTCGAAGTTCAATGAAAAATAACACTTTTCGAAGGAAGTTACTAAAATAAAAATGGCAAAGTTCAGGAAATTGGTTTCTATAAATGCTGTCAAACTAAGATCACTTATATCTATCTATTCACCAATAGATTTATTCAGACGAATAAGAATTTTGCTTTGATTTTTGCACTTAATTTTATTCTAACACATTGATTAATTATTTTTCACAGTAAGAAAGAATAGTTTATTTACCGTAAATTTAATACATGATCTTCATGATTACCCCGATTTAGATAAACATTGGTAGGATAGACAATAAATGCTACGCTTATTAAAATGAATAATTCTATACTTTGAGAACCTCGATCGACTATATCACCATTAAATATATACGGGTTTTCATTGGACGGTAAACCATTCTGGAAAAAGAAAATTGATAAATCAAAAATATAGATAGTGGAAAAATTGAAATTAAACTACCTTATGAAAAATAAGCAATAAATCAGATAGATTTCCATGTAGATCACCGATCACTGTAACACAAGTCGATTGATGTGTAGAAACAACATTTATGTTTGGTAAACGTTTAAGAATACGTCGTACTTCATGTAATATTAATAGAACATAACGAGCATGAAGACTCTTGAAAGCAAAACAATAAAATAAAAACATATTAATTATGTAAATCTCGACTTGATCTTATACGAAAACAAAGATTTTTTCTCAATTTTTTACAATACCTCTCCGCGTTGAAAACCAAGTATCAGCGCTTCAAAATGCCCTTTATTAATTGGAAGTTGCACATGTAAACCTTTATACGATGGTTCAATATTGACCGTTTCTGGTGATGTTGATTCGGTTAGTTCGAGTTCTTCAGCTAGAAAAGAGGAAAATATAGTTTGCATGTTTTCTTGAATCTACAAAATACTTATATTACCGGTTGCTGATAGGCTCGAACTACGACGCAGTACTTTAGCAATAACAAGTGCTTCACGTGGATCTTTGGCTACGGCTTGCATTAGATCCAAGAAAAAATTATAAAGCTAATTAAATGAAAAAATCTACAAAAAACAAGCTCACAAGAAAACACTTAATGGTTACTTTAAGTTGGTCTTGTTCGCCTGCATATTCAATATTTTGGTAGATAGTCCATGCAGCTTTTCGACGTATTTCAAAGAGGGCCTGCCGCCGTCGGAACCAAGATTGAATAATAATTACAGAAGATAAAGCTAAGAAACGGATCCCGAATTTTATTTAGTTAAGAGAAAAAAACAGCGCAGCAAACTTACTGATGTCTGATTTCTTTTTCACTCGACTCTTTGAAGATTTCTTTGATGGTACTTGCTCAACAGGTACAATACTTCGTTGAAGCTTGTGTGCGTGAGGACAACAAAAACATATCCAACGTTCAGCAAACATTGTTCTTCTTTTTTGTTTAGTCGATCATACTTTCTAGAAGTTAATATCGATTTACTGTTCGTTTTTTCTCTCTTCTTCTCCTCTCAAACGCGCAATAGATGGTGTATTTTTCTTCTTCTATATCAAAATCTCCACTAGTGATAATCTTCTTCCTGTGTCTTTTTTTCTTCGACTAACACATCTCTTTCAACATCATTGCTCTCAACATTTTTCTTCCTTTAACTTTTTCTTTTTCTTACACTACTTTTCCATTTCTCATGAAACAGATTACATTTGCACGAATGAACATCGTCGTCGCACGCCTCTTCATCGTCATTTCTTGACAAAGGTATGGCCTACTTTAAACTCTAATCTTATTTTTCTTTGCTGCTCTCGTCATAGGTTACCGACCAGGTGAATCTTAACTTGATGCGTTTTTCTTTCTAGGAAAAAGAAGCGACAAAAAAAAATCATCGTAGTATTATAATTTCTTGTTTAATCAACAAATTATAAATTTTAATTATGCGAATAATTTGAAACAATTAAATATAATTAGCAAGAAACGAGAATCAATTCTATGAAAAACAAATTTGACCTTGAAATACAGCGACGGATTTGATTTTTTTCTTTTGGAAATCTGAGAATGAATTTTATTCTCGTTGGTTCTCTCATGATATTCAATGCTTAAAATAGCGATATTTTAGATCGTGCTTGAGAACAAAGATGAAACAAGTCTAGGAGAGATTTTCGACTAAAATAATATTTTAATTACGAGTTAATTAGTTTAAGAGTTGTTATATGACGGCGTATTTTGTAGATCTAGTAATTGTTTCATTGCCAAAATCAGAGGGCTTTCAATAAGTCTCCAGTACGATGAGATTGATCTTTTGATATAAAATATTTCAAGAACTCAAGCTCGATCATATTCTTTCATCAATCTACATCCTGTAACAAGAAAGTTAATCCATCCTCATTAAGATTTAAAATAGAATATCTTATATTTAATTATTAAAACTGTGAACTAATGCTGTTGAACTGCTTTTAGCCCAGTGCCATAACAATAGAAGCCTAAATAGATGTCAGAATATTGATAAAAAGCAGCACTGAAGCCATGGCATGTGTGTCGAAAATTTAAAATAAAAGCAGTAAAATAGTTGAATAAGTGTTTATTAGATAAGCCTGGAAGTAATTATATATATATATATATATATATATATATGTTGCGGGCAAAATTCTAATTTGAATTTTCACTAAACAAAGTGTTGCTTCTTTATGTTTTTTTCTTTAGTTTATTTTGTTCATCAAAAGGAATTTCCGATTTCGTCTAGTGAAAATCGAATTTAGAATTTTGACCACAACATATATATATATATATATATATAGAGAGAGAGAGAGAGAGCAAAAAGTCATCGTCTTCATTTCTCGCATAGTTAATCACTAGCATGAAATTTATTATGCAAGACTTCAGCAAGTCCGCAGTGAAGTGTTATAAGCTAAAGTTTGGCGACACTCTATTGTCGACAATGCATCATTTAACGCTGTTGAAAAACTGATAATGAGCATTTGAAACTATGTTCACGCTTGTAAATACGAAACTTTTTATGACTCTATATAAGTGTCAGGCAGTCAAAAAGGATTATCATGCAATTTGGTTATTCTGGAATAGTGTAAAATATGCAGACAGTATATCATGTCCAAAATCTCTATTATTATATTTCTATGAGAAATATTCTGTCTGTAGCTGATGAATAGTTAATAGTTTATTCATGATCAGACACGCTCACTGGAGCGTATTTTTCTGACGGTTTCAGTCAGATGTCTGAATTTTAAAGAATGAAAAGTTACTGAAATATCGTAGAGATTCATCATTGTTTTCTTAGAAAGGACAAAAGTATTGAGTAAAATTTTTCCGATTTTATGATCTCCAATAGGAAAACACAGAAACTCTGTGTACGATTTCAAATGCTATTCATTTGTATATTTTTCATTCATTTTTATAAAAAGTATCAATACAAGAGAAAATAATTTTTGTTTTTAATTGAACGAACATATCTCATAAAATATCAAAATAAGCTTGTATAGCCCAATGATCCGAACAATAGCGTTTTATGGATGGTAATTTTTCAAGACCTTCAAGTTCGAAATAGACTGGTTTAAATTTCACTGTGTTGTCATTTGACGAACGAAAATAAAGACGATCGAAACGTGCTCGAGGACGAAAAGTATCAGATGGATAATAAACATTTGTATTTCGATTCATATCCCATGTATATGCACATTCTCGACGTTTGCCGGTTTCAATCCAAAGATCAACAATACCCGATGGAATACCACCAATTTTTTGAAGCTAAAATTCAATGAAATTAGGTTAGTAGAAAAAAAATCGAAACGATCTACCTCTTTCTCACGTATATTCAAGTCACCGCCAAATAAAATAATTCGATTTGATGGAGCATCAAGCATATACTTAAAGCAGAATTTTAACTGTTCGATACGTTCTCGACTTGATATTTCTTCTGTGCCACTTTCATGATGAGTTGTCATTAAATCGATTTCAATTGAATTTTTATACATTGCCTATTGAAAAATAGATATCCGAGTAAGAATGCATTCAAGCACAAATGAATATTTACATGAACTATTAAAAGAGTTCGTTCCATGTTCGTTCCTGGATATGTTATAATTTCAAAATTTTCTACGTTAAATAATTCACGACGCGTTAAAATAACTACAAAATAACCTTTGGCATTTCCTAACAGAATAAATCCATTAAGATTTTAATAGAAATTAACATGAACTCTCACCAGCATACGAATCATATTCAGGTAAAAGGCTACGGATTAAATCAATAGCTTTTGGAATCACTTCTTGAAGAAAAACAGCATCTGGTTCTTCTCTACAGTAAAACAAAACCATTTAAAATAAGAATTTTCGAAAGCAAAAATCTATACCGTTTAATAACATCAATAACTCCATATATTCGTGTTTCCGTTGTATTTATTTGTTCATCAAGTCCATCAATGTTCCATGAAAGAAGCTTGAAACGTGATTTCACTTTCGTCTTATCATCATTGAATTCTGACGTAGTTGTGGCTTCTTTAGATTTCATTCGTTTTGAATCTGATTCACTGTAAAAAATAAGATTAAATTTCCATACTCCAAAAATTTTACTAACGAAGTCTTAGGCGTAGTTTTTAGACGTGTTGATTTGGATTTATTTTGTAAACCTTGATAAACACTTATAGCACGTTGTAAATCCCATCCATTTTGTTGTAGCATCATCATAGCTAAACCTGAATCTGTATTTGTTACTGAAGCAAATTCTTTACATGCTGCTAATGCTTCAGCACCACTTAATGGACAATCCGTTCCATCGTCATCATCTTCACTTGTTGAATTCGATGGATGACGTCTAAGTATTTTGGCCATTATTCGAAGTAAGAAAATTCTTTAATGAACGAAGAAAAAAATCCTTGTATTGAATCCAATGTATATCAAATTGAATTATGCAAGCCAATAATATTATTTATAAATCTTGGAAACATCATTGACTAGCGACCTCGCAATATTTTCTACTAGAAGAAGAAACATCTAGAGTGTTCATACATTTTAATGGGATCTTTTCGAAAATTAAAAATATAAAGTTATAAGTAAAATGCTGAGTAGAAGTAATCTAAATAATTTACAATGATTCGAACATTTAACTAATGTGAGAAAACAAGGGACCGTTTGTCAAAACTAAATAGGTTGAATATGACAGGTGACTAGCCCATATTATATGATTCTCCAAAGGGAATAAGTTAATTGAAAATGAAACTGTCATTCTTTGTTTCTTTACTATTTTCTAACATAGTAATAAAAATTACATTTTAACATGATATTAAAACCGCGTACGATCCGAATGGATTGTCAACGAAAGCTAGACGATCGCAAATGACTTTTTAACATTATTCTTACTTTTTTTTCATACATCAGTATACTATTAACGACATCATATATTCTCAAGAGATAAAACAAAGGTAGATTTGTTCTTATCTGTTTCACATTCATCAACACTTCAGGAGTCAATTATATTTTCTATGATAAAGTCTTGATCATGTGAAATAATGATTATTGATAACATTTGTTCACAATGTTAACCGATAGTAAGTCGTTTTCTATTGAATATTTAATAGCAAAAGCATCATTACCATCAAGTCCACATTATGCTGTATTTCATACGAATAATGTACAAAAATGTTCAAAAGCAATTAATTCATCATCGTTAGATTTAAAACGTATACGTACAGCGTTTACAAGTGTACAATTACTTGAATTAGAACGAGAATTTTCTTCAAATATGTATTTATCACGTTTGCATCGAATTGAAATAGCGACCTATCTTGGTCTAACAGAAAAACAAGTGAAAGTAAGAATATTTTCTTATCGGGTTGTTGTTGTTTTTTCTGAAAAATATATGATAGATTTGGTTTCAAAATCGTCGTGTGAAATATAAAAAACAAGAAACACTGAATTCATCAGAACAGCGAGTTTTACGGTCATATCATGGAGTTCAAGATTATCAAAAAATAAATGAAAGAAAACATACGGTTTTACGTTCGGAGAATCAAAACTAGAATTTGTATATATGTTCGTGAAATCTCTTTGTCATTATTTTATCCTTTTAAAAATAAATGATGTATGTCTAATCAGTGAGAGTGTGGTTGCAGAGTGCCCGGCGAAGGCATGGGTGCCTTGACTTTGTTGAACCGATGCCACTCAAAATTCAGTAATATTGATGTAGAAACATTTCAAGAGAGAAAATATGGAGTGTACTAAAATAGACACTTTACTTTGTACCGGCGGCACAGTTTGAAACGTCAAGATCGAGCAGATTCTCTACAATTTTAATTATCGAAACTTTTTTCTGTGGCAGATATACATGTTATTCAATTAAATAGTAGAACGACTATAATCATTATGAAAATTTATATTTCAAGAAAAACTGTCACCCTCACAAGGGCGGTGGAGCGTTTTGAATCTAAATGAGGCTTATCGGGTTCCTCTAGCCGAAATTCTACGGTCAAACTTTTATCGAACCATCAAGGAAATGCGTTTCTCAATTCTAGTAAATCATCAAAAAAGCGGATAAAAAGAAATATCATTAAGAGCTATAAAACTCAGTTCTCTTTGTTCGGTCTTGAATCACAAACTATGACAAGTACAGCAGTATCCTGATATTGCCAACATTGAGACTCAAACAGCTTTTACATCGACACTAGTGCTCATTTTTTCTCCAGTTTACAATGCAGGAAAAGCTTTATTCCATTGAACCAAGTCCGATGCAAAAAAAGTCGAACTTCGAAACAGCTCCATAAAACCGTACGAAACTCAGCATAATTTGCCGTGAAGTGAAAATCTTTTTTGCAGATTTCTAAATATTCTGTTCCTTTTGTAGGCTCTTCGAGAAAAACAATTTCAATAAAAAAAAACTAATCAAATATTCCAGGTGTCCATCTTGACGGCGTTTGCTCAAAAAAAGCTTGTTAGCGCAGCCCCTTTGGGGCTAAAATGTGGAACACACATATATATCCCTTCGGCTTACTAAAATAATTCAAAATAGCTCATCTGAAAAATCTATCCTGATTTCCAAAACCTATAATTAGCTCGTTGCCTATTTGCTTATGTCTGCCATCGAGTATTAATTATTAGCTGGTATATTTAACAATGGCAAATACTAATTTCTACAGTCTGTAATGGTACCCTAAGCTAGTTACTATGGTCTGTAATGGGTAACCATTGCGTTTTTCATGTAGTCTGTAATTAAAAAAGGAAGAAATAGCAGCCTAATTAGTCAAGCTCCTAATTAGCACAATTTTAAACTCATTAATGTCTGTAATGGGGAGGAGGGGTGGGGAGCCTCAAAAATCTCGCCTTTAAACTTCCACTCACCATTTTCTTCGAAAATATATGTGAGTTCTACAAAATGAAGCTCTTTTAAAAGAAACTAAATTTCCGCAAATAGTCTTGGGATTCCTACAACTCCTTACGCCGTTCATGTAGTCGTTAAATTTTGGTGAATAGAATAACTTTTCGCATTTGAAAAAAAATTTCCGGATTCAATTCAGAAAACACTATTCAATACGACTGCAACCGAAATGTTCACGCTTCCAATGACTGTTTCAAAACGAAGCTGTTGGCTAAACCTCCAGGGATCTTTTAAGTTGACCATACTAACACAATTGTTAAAGTTTCGCGAAAGGGAAAAACTTTTGATATTTTTATAGAATTATTTTTGTTGAGAACAATAACTTCAATCCGAATTTTCGAGAAGAAGCTATTATGCTCTCCTTATCGTATCAGAAACCTGATCTTTCAATCAGGATAGCAAAACTATTTCCGATTACTGAGGAAGTCACCTCCTGCTCGGGACACCCATGCACAAGACATTTGAACACAATATACAGGTCCGACAAAAAAGTTCTGGGATATTGAAAAATGGATCTCAGTTTTCAGTATCCTATCGATATAAAGTTTGCACATATAACAAACATCATTATTGATTAACTTCTAAATTACCAGTCACAATTGTGGAACTTTTGTTCTTGATATAAAAAACAAAAAGAACAGAAGTTACTCAGCATTAACTTGTAATTTGAAAGTAACCATCGAAATCTTGCATCACAGGACTCAATTGAACTATGACATTCGAAGTTCCTCTTTCCTTTTATGAAGTATTTTCTTCTTGCAAACTGGAAGAAAGACTACTCTGGTGTTACCCTATATTCTGTGAGAATTTCACATTAGTTTGTTGTAATCGCTTTCGTATTTGTCTCGAAAACTTGTTTCATTCAAAATCGTTTATAAAAGGTATTATCGCATTTTGTAAATTGTTCAATCAACCTTTATAACATTTCTTTCGTGGATAGGTACCTACTAGGGCTACATAACGGTTGGTTTTCCGGCTCTTAACAATCTCCGGTTCTGAAGTTATAAGAGGTGCAATAACATAAGCTACTATTCGTTATAACTCCTGGCCAACTAAATATCTATAGCGCGGATTAGTGTTAATGATTCATGCCGATCATGCGATATATGTTCACAAATTTTCAGTCTTATGTCTTAAAATGACTGAGATATCAGACCAACATTTGTAGCTAGTGACAATGTCCCAGGACTTTTTGCCGCTAGACAATTTTTATTTTATTTGCTTTTTCCTATTTGAAACAAAGTTTCAAGACTATGTCTTATAGTCTGAAAGCTTAACGAATAATGTTTTCGTTATGCACCGAAATTTTATTCGAATGAGATTTTGAACAATGAGACTAAATTCTTCAGTGTCCCAGGATTTTTTGCCCCACCTGTACATCTGACTTTGGCTTGTGATAAAACAAATTCTGTTTTCGATGATGCTTATGGGTACCCCAGTCAAAAAAATCGTCAATGTCGATTTTCTGGAAACAAGGTTGAAAAACGTGATCGAGAACGATCCCTGATTAATGATTGATAGAAATAACTCAAATATGAGAGGGGCCGCAAAACGGCCTTATCCGCCCTCCTCCTTTCTCTTAAAAATGTTCTCTCAGTGGCTCACGTTCTGAGCCTCTTTTCACCCCGAATATACCATTCTTTTTTGAACTTTCTCTTAATCATTTTGTAAAGGAGAAAACTCTGCACAACATAGGACAAAAAAATCTCTAGGCCCGCATTTAATGACTGGATGGCAAATGAAACAATGCAAAGAATTCACACATTTTTTACTTGAAAAATAGCCAGTCATTGATAATATTTGACCAATAAAACGAGTTTTGCGCATTGGAAAATAAGATAAAAATATACCATTTTGTTCAGCTTTTCACGTTCTATCTTTTGGTATATTACACTAAAAATTTCATTAATCTTCTGCCGGCTAAAATATTTCAAGTTTATACTAGTCATTTTTGATCTTTTTTTCAAAAAATATTGTTAGTCGTCGGCGGTAAAATTGATCTAACTTTTCACCAGATTAACCAAATGCAATAAAAATTTGGATTTACAGACTTTAGATGATGCTGAACACGATGGAAATATCAAATCAAAAATCTAAATTTTATCGAGTGCTTCGGTTTCTCGATGGAGTGATGGACTCTCTCTTAATATCCTTCAATAGCATTTTATTTCGAATGCCAATAGTTTCTTTGTATTAGCTTCTTTCAGTGTTCATATCTCTGATGCGTATAATAGCACACTGAAAACACATGTTGTTAGGATTCTTATTTTATTTTCTTGCTATTCCATATACGTTTTAGTGCAGCCATTGCCCCTATTGATTTGCCTATTCTTCTCTTGATTTCATCGCTACAGTTGTTATTCCATGTGAGTAGACACTACCAAGATACTCGAACTGTTCTACATTTTCGATTATGTCTCCCGCTATTTGAACATGTTTTTCGATATTTCTGTCACCAAATACAAGTATTTTTGTTTTCTTTGTATTCATGAGTAGTCCTACTTTTTCGGTTGCTACTCTTAATTGTTCTATTTGTTGATGAAGTGAGTCACAATCTTCTTCTAGGACATCAATATCATCGGCGAACCGTAGGTTGTTCACTAGTGTTCCACTGATATTTATTCCTCGGTTTATCTGCATTGCTTTGTCCATTACTCGTTCGAGATATGTAATGAACAGTAGTGGTGACAAAAGATCTCCTTGTCTACTTCCAACACTTGTTTGGGACCATTCTCCTGTTTCCTTTTCTACTCGAACGGCTGATTGTGCTTTTATATGTGTGTGTGTTAGCAGTGTGATCATTTTGTTTTCGACTCCGTATGACTTGAGAACAACCCATATAATTTTGTGTTTTATTGTGTCAAAAGCTTTTTGGAAGTCGATGAAGCAGTTATATATCTTTCTTTCTTGTCTTTTTGCTTTTCCTGCAAGCAACCTGCGTACTAGAATTTGGTGGACAGTACTTCTGTCCTGTTTGAATCCTGCTTATTCTTCCGACAAGTATGGATCCAGATAGCGTTTGAGTTTGTTCAACAGTACTGTCAGTAGGATTTTTCCTGTATGGCTTATGCGTGAGATTGTTCGGTAGTTTGCACATTCGCTGAGATCTCCTTTCTTTGGTATTGGTATGAGGATTGATTTTCCCCGTTCTTCTGGTATTACTCCCTCATGCCATGTTTTGTTACCTAGTGAGTGGATTTCGTGCGTAAGCTTTTCACCTCCAGCTTGAATCATCTCAGCTGTGATACAATATGAACCCGGACTTTTGTTTAATTTTAGTGTCCGAATTGCTTCTTCTACCTCCGAATATAGGATGTCTTGAGGATCTTCTTTGTATGAAGGGAAGATATCTTCGAGTTCCTTCACCATCTCGTCTCCTCCGCCTTCGTCCTTATATAGCGCGCTGCAGTACTGTGTGCATCGTTGTTTCGCGCCCTCTTTTGACAGTTGCATTGTACCATCTTGATTTCTTATCATCGTTATTCGTGGTACAAAATTCTTTTTCAGTGTCTTTATTAAGCTGTGGGCTTGTCTAGTATTTCTAATTTTTAGTCCGTTTTCAATTTCATCGCATTTATCTTGGATCCAGTTATCTTTGTCCTGTCGTGCCGATTTCTTGACTTTGTTACACAAGTTTTTATATAGCTGGCCGTTTTCTGCTGAAACGTTCTTTATTTGTTTCATCTTACGTTTTTCATCGGCTAGGTTGATGGTTTGTTCTGAAATCCACGTTTTTTGGCTCTTCTTGTAGTTGTGACCGTTGCCTGTAATGCATCTTTGATTGCTTCCTCGACCTTCGTTGCATGTTCTTCTAGGTTGCACTGTGCATCTATGTCTTGGAGTCTGTTGACTAGTCTAGTTTGATAGACTTCTATCACTTTCTGACTCTTGAGCTGACTTACATCAGATCTGTGATGCTGTTGCTGCTTGATGCATCGCTTTTTCAATCTTAACTTGATGTTGCATAGCACTAGTGAATGGTCTGAGCTAATATCTGCACTTTGAAATGTTCGACAATTCGTGACTGATGATTTCCATCTCTTTTGGATCAGCACTAGGTCAATCATATTCTTGTGCACACCATCTGGTGATGCCCATGTCCGTTTTCTATTTGCTTTCTGTTGAAATCGTGTATTGCAAATGTATAGATTGTGTAGTGCTGCAAACTCTAGGAGTCGATCGCCCCGTTCATTTCTATCTCCATGTCCATATCTGCCCATCACTAACTCCCAGTGTGTATTATCACTCCCAATTTTCGCATTCCAGTCACCAGTTACGATTATTAACGGGTGGCCCATGAAAAATGACGGTCTCATTATTTACTCAATATCTTTTTGCTCTTCATTGATTTGAACTGAATATTTTCCCAAAAGATTCAGCATTCAATTCTCTACAAACGCATGTGTAAAAGATTTTTTAAAGCTACAAAGCTGCGAAGTACTAAAACGAAGAAAAAAGGTTAAAAAATCTTCAACTTTCAAGCTCAACATACATTAACATTTGGAGTATTTTTCGACAATTTCTACGCAGGCTTAAGTTACGGGAGAAACATTTTCTGGTATTTTTAAGTACGCTCTTTTCGATATCTTTGAAAAACATTTCTTTAAAAATGGTCTTCGCCTATTAAATCGATATTTTCTGAAAACTTGTCCATAACGCCTTAATTTCGGTTTACAAGAAAGTCTACTGCAAACGAAACTTTGCATCACTCGAACAAGTGTACGGGGGTGTAGTTGAGTATGTTGGCTTTCAAAGAAAAAAAAAATCGTCAAAAAATAACACTTTTTAAGTGAGTGGCATGCATTTTAGTACAAGCATAAAAAACATGACATGACAGTTGTGTTTTTTAGAAAAAGCGAAAAATTTGATGCAGAATTTTTTACTCATTTTGTATATTTCCTAGGGATGGTAAAGTTCACGGAAAATACCCCATTTCATCATCCTTTTTTAGACACTAGTGGTATTGTTGAACTTTGAAAACTCTGGAAAAGATATGTGCTTTTGAAAAAAACCTTTGGAACATTTCCCTGATAAGTCAATTACTCTCTTCATGAAATCTCAAATAGAAATAGCCTCATTCACTTCACTGCTATCTGCGACACTAAGTTAAAATTCAAGAAAATGTCT
>CAJNYU010001285.1:0-32335 GCA_905331475.1 Rotaria socialis
TAACTTTGTATTTAATCAAATGATCCTTTTATGGTCAAATTTTTGTGTTGATCACGAATCTGAAATCATATTTTTGATTCGAGTAATCATATAAAATATCTTGAGGGTGTGTGGATGTGACTGTATTCTTAATACACTCACACCCACACCCCTCAAGATTCATCACCCAATTTCAACAATGTTTCCTAGAATTTAAAAAAAAACAGATCAACTTAGCATTTAAAAGGTAAAAACTACATATCTTGACATGCAGCTGGTCCTGAACGATCTTTTCTTGGATCATCATAACCCGGGGTACTCATTGGAACAAACTAAAATATATTTCTAATCAGTTATTCGCTTGAGTTAAGGAATGAATATGTGAAATAAATTTATTTATGCGATAAAATTACTGAAAATATATAAATATTTGACATAGAGTTCTTCTAAACAAGAATAAAACATAGTTGATTGTATAACATACGAAATCAATCCTCTAATTTTTGTTTTTTTCTGTTTGCACCATGCAATTCATATAATTTGGTTCTAAGGATTTGAAACCGGATAGAAGTTCAATAATACCTCATTTTATCTGCATATGAAAATCATGATAGAATTGAATTTATTTGAGAGGAAAAAGAAATCACCTGTTCAAATTTTCAATTCCTATTGGAGCTTTTTTTTTACAGAGTCATTATCTACAATCGATGTTTTATCCCTAATAATATCACTCAAATAAAAATCAACAATAGACGGTGGTGGTCGAGCCGCTTTATTTTTATCTGTACCAATTCATATTTGATTTTTAGCTTGTCGAGATTTGGAGAGCTCAAATGAATTGTTTACTTCTTTGACAAGCCATTTCTGTTCATTATTTGCTGTTGAATGTAATGAAGTAATGTAGACAAAAGAATATCATGTTGTTGTAATTATAAGTTCACCATTCGAACGCATATGATATTATAATTCAGCATCGGTTTGTTGAGAAAAAAACGGATCTGATAACGATTGATTACAACCCGTTAAAAGGTTTGTTCAACAATTTGTGTCAATTCAGATAGTTTCATGTTTTAATTTATCAACTATTTCAAGATTATCTTTAGCAAAAATATGATGTCTTAATTCCTGCATAAAGGTTTTTACTTTTAATAATACATTTTATTCATGAAATTAATAATTCAATCATAATCATAATATTTTCAGTTAACATTGGCCGTTCTGGTTTAATCTGTCGATAACAGTAAGAATATCTTCAAAACCGTATCCTGTTTCTCAACGCATGGAATGATGAATAGCAAGTTCAGCAATTAACTAAACACTTAAAGGAAAAACTGTAGAATATTGTTCTTTACTTCGTTGAGAGTTTCTACAAGACCTTGAATTGTATATGGTTTAGCTCTACTTGTGTTTGTACTTTGAACAGTAATGCGAGCCATTGTATATGCTCGTTTAATTGTCGATGAATCGGGCGGATGTAGATGATGATGAAGAAGAGAAAGTGATGGTGATTGTCGTGTATTGGTTGGTGTTGTTTGCCAATTTCGAACAGATCCTAATGGATTCTGTTGTTAAAGACTATGATCAAAAAAAGAGGATAGTGTAGATGAACTATTAATTGATATACCAACTCTGTTTCCTAAGGAACCTTTCTTATAAGCAAATACTGAGACTTTTCATTCGCGTTCGTTCTGAACCATGTGTCTGATCTAAATAATACATCGTCTCATTCATCTTCGCCATATTTTGTTATACACCTAGCTGCTCATGATGCACTGCATTGATATTGAATGGCATCTGCTAAAATGACGTGTATATATTTGAAAATATTTATTTTAGGATATCACAGAGATGAATGGGATCACGGGGTGATGGTCGGGGAGACTTGAAGGAAAATATCAAAACACAAGTAAAATTGGAATCAACTTAGGCTACTGCGGGTGCGCGTTTGGGTGGTCACCTTGCATCAATACCCACACCACAACCTGAATAAAGATAAAATTAATATAGCTTATATCAAAAGTAAACATGTTTTAAGCTGGGTCACTTACGATACAATTCAAAAAAATTAAAATGATCTATATCTTGTTATGAAAGAATAACAGTGCCAGAGAAGCGCATTAAAAGAAATACTTGATCAAAATCTAGAGTAAACTAAATTTTTGTGTCCGACAATTGTCAATCAAAATATTCTATTACTTCATATCTAAAGTACATATTTTGTTCACCCTATAGAAACAAATCTTTTTTTAAACATATGATTGGAGAATTAATATTTTTTCACACTAGTTCTATTCGAGTTTCGACCCGATAATTAATTCGGCATCATCATTTAAATATATTTTATTCAAGATTCTATCTTCTTTTCTTGCCTTTTTTCTATGTCTATAATAGTCTCAACATTCATTATTTCTCTTATGAATTTTCTATTTTTATTGTTGCGTCTCATCAAATGTCAAGTTCTGAACTACATTTAAAAAAAGTTTTATTACAGAGTCTGTATCCTAGGGAAGAACCTTTGGAGTTTCGTACATGTTTACGGGACCTAGAAAATATTAGAGGTGTGGATCTGGGTGTAAGTGCGTGTATTTCCTTCATAAAGTTCTATTAAAAAAATAAAATTGCATATAAGACTTTGTTTTCTGCACAATACGAATTCAGGTGGTACGAAGAGATCTGTGTTAGAAATAAATTATGTTGTTATTACAAAGATCAATAATATTGTTTACTGTTGAAATTTGTTTGTTAAATAAACCATACAAGAAAAAGAATGTGTTATTCCTTTAGTTATTGCCTGTATTTAATTTCGAGAAAATAGATCATCGACTCCATTAAAGATACTATGCATGAGACACATGCATTTATCAAGATCTGTGTATAATTGAATTTGTTTCGTCGGTTATTTATTCGTGTCTGATCAAAGAGAAAGCAAATTTGCACTATCTTCAACGGCATTGAATATTATATATAAAAAAATAACCAAAACAAATACAAGAAATTCTGAATTCTTATGCTAGCAAATCTTTACAACACACTATTGCTTAATTTTTTTGTATACGCTTTGTTAGAAGTTACCTTATAAAGATGAGAGATTACTTCAACGATAGAATATATACGTTCAATCAATCTGATTCATGTCTTTTAGTTCAAGAAACCTAGTTATCGACAATATCTATTCTATACTTTACCGTGGATTTTTGACGAATTATTTCAATTTTGTATTCCAGACAAATACATCAGTAAATTACGGGTGTTTACGTCAGCTTCTCTCGTTAGTACAGTTGGTCTTTCACGTCTTATTAAACTCAACATAGTTGATAATATTGCACCATCGACGACTTCTTTATCTCGCTTAATGTCTTCAAACCAAATAGTTGAACTACACTTATCACGGTGTGATGGGTAAATACCTGTAAATTTACCGATTCTTGATCACCTTATTCTTACAAACAGCCTTGATTCTTTGAGTAGTTGCTCTTTTCTAAGTAATATTCGATCTATTCAAATTACTCTTAATTATGAACGTTTTCATTCTGCAAGAGCTGATTGGACTAATTTACGGGTTGTCTCAACTTTACCGTTCTTGAATTCTTTACGTTTACTTTTATACGGTATGCATATTCCACCAAATGATACAAGTTGCCAAATCATCGCAGAGACAGCATCAATGGTCGCTGATTTTTGCCTTTGTTTTTGACGTTCATATTATCAAAGTATTTATAACGTTGACTCGGTACATACAAACCAGTTTTTATTCATTAAACAACTGCAAAATAACATTCTTGCCTTACCACTGAATAAAAAGCTTCGCATTATTGCTTGGTTTTAATTAATAAAGAAAAACGAAATTCGTTAGATTAGTAATGATCATTAGAGGAATCACTGTGACACCATTTTAAGTTTTTTCATATCAATCAGCCAGTTAAATAGTAGAAAAATGAATGCAAAAGGTTTTGCGTGGAATAGCAAAATTATACTACAAAGAGTATCATGTATAAATGCATACAAACGACATAATTATAAAGTAATTATCGGTGTATCATTGTTGTTATGCTAATTACCACCTGACCTCGGATTCGTCCTATATTTCCTATAAAAAATGCTTTTGTTTTGGTATAATTTTCAAGCTTTTTAAACAAGTCAATTCGATAATTATTGATTCTTTTACATTCTTTGAATTTTTCACAGGGACTATATTTAAAATACAATTCCTTTTCACACTATCAAACGGACTAAATGAAAGTAACTGACTATTTTAAGTAAAATACTCTTTATAAGTGCTTGTGTTTTTGACACACTTTGCTCTTGGTGGTCTCGGAAACTGAGAGTTATCAAGTTCGTTCAAACATCATTTGATGCAACTATTTCTCCAAATGAAACATTTCTAAAGCTAGTTTTGTAGTGCTTTGACCGGACTTTAAAATGCTAAAAACGTGACCTTGTTAGTAACGCTGAAGTACAGTTTTTTCGCCACCAATTTTGAAGCAATTAACATCATCATAATTATTTGATTTTGATTAGTGTTAATTCTTTTCTTTGTGACTAATCTTTATACATAAAACGAAATCGACACATCTGTATGGAAGCGCATAAGTGGCACAGTGAAGTAGAAAGTGTGTAAGACTCTGCATTGTCCTTAGCTACGAAAGTCAAAAATGAAATAGGCCATTTGTAGAGACTGAAATTCTGCATTTAGTGATCTGTCATTGATACTTTTTGAAAACTTTGAAACGCGGTTTCGATGATATATATATATATGAGATAAAATCATACTAATAAAGATGCACTATTACTTATTCTATATTGTTGAAGAAGTTTCTCAGCATTTGTCGACAAGGTATTAAAGTACGTAGGATGACTGTAGTGATTCTTCAAGATTCTCTTTGATTAAATCAACAAACACACCATTAACAGTTGATACTTTAGAATTATTTTTGCTATTTTTTTTGAAGACATCTAATATTCTTGAAGTTGTGATTCATTAGAGATGCTTTCTTTTCAACCCGCACCTTGTTAAGGTCATGTCACGTGATTGGTGTGATGATGTTATTTCAGAGCATATGCATAATAATTTTGGGACCCATATTCTATACCATTAAAACTCATATGCATAATTATAATGTTAAAACTATTCATCTAACTACCCATGATTTGTGACAGGATCACTGAATTTGATAGATTCTATACAAGATTATGTATCGAATCTCAATTGTTTTCGAAAAGCAAAGTACTTCAATTAATTGTTGGCAAAGAAGCACATGTTCGTGTACAAAGAGAATAGAGAAAAAAAAGTTATTGCATCAGTTTCAAGCAATAACAGAAAAAAGAAACGATTTATAAAGTAAAATTCAAACTATACATATTTGCAAAACCTTCATAATAAATTTCAACACGTCTTGATACTATTTCTTTAATTTTAATATGAATTTACATATTTGCTTTTCAACACTATTATTATTGTTATTACTAATTGAAACAATAGTATCTCGTCCAGTGATGCAAAGAATTCGGATTAACAATCATCTATGGGAAGTGCCGAATGAATCTGGATGGGAAGAAGTATTGAAAGAAGCGACAGAAATTCAACAACTTCTACATGACTGTCCAACAGCAGCTGAATGTCGTCGACTAGTTAAAGATTTACGTACTATCTTTCAGTATTATCCTGTTTCAAGAAAATATTTCGAATCCAATGAGAAAAATGCTGATGATATACTAGCATCGATATTTAAATGGGGTTAATTATATATTTATATATATATATATATAGGATAATATTTATTTACAGATTAAATTTTTCATGAAACTACTATCGTTTTTGAGATTTTGATTTTCGTGATGCATTTATTTTAATTTTTCTTGGCGTCGATTTTTTATTGTTGGATTGTTTGTTAACTTTCTTGTTATCAGATGTTGATACGCTCATATTCCACGAGTATGGTGGTTGTGTATAGCGTTTGTCAATAAAACCATCTTTAAAATCAGATCCGTATTTTTTTCCAACGAGAATTTTTTGTTTCAAACATGCGTCACAAGATTTGATTAGATTTGATTTCTTTGATGGCATGGTAATAATAAAAAAAAACGAAATTACTAGTTGAATTTCGAAATAAAAGAAAATACTTCGTGTTCTGTTTTTCCCGCAAAGTCTAATCTCAATGAACAATTGTAAGAAAATAATGTTTTCAATTGTAATTTTGCCCCCAACTTTGTTTTGGTTACAGACAACTTTTGACGCTACGCTTTTTTCTTCTCTTCCAATTCTGAATTAAGTTTAATCCTGTGCGGATTATTCATAAATAACTGTACAATTTTTTTTCTAAAGTACTGTGTCACTTCGCGCCCGCTAATATTCAATTTAATTTTGTGACGTAGTTGAATAAAATATAGGATAAATCAATGCCATAGGACTCCTACCCATTGACTTTTATTTTTACCTGAAAAATAATAAGAAATTAAAATGTTTCGTTCGTGGTATAGAAAACGAAATTATTATATTACTGAAATTAGCTGAATGGCATGATTATGAGTGGTATTGGATTCTAGTTCAAACGTAATTAATAAGATAATTTCATGTGGTTAGAATGATTGCATTTTAGTTTCTTTGAAAGTGCAAATAGTAAAGATAATAAATGATGTTCAACTAGGAATATGATGAAAAATTTGAGTAAAGAAAAATTTATTTTTCGATTTTCAATCTTAATATTGACAAAAGAACAACCACCGTGACGGGAAAAATTGCAATCTTACGTATAATTTTAAAAGTTCTTTCATTTTTGAAAACAGAAAACGTCATGCAATAGTTTCTTAAATAAAAACTATCGAAAAAGAATTATTTAATTAGCTCCAGCTGGTAAGTGAACATTTTCTGCATATTGATTTGGAATGTTACCAGGTGGATCAAATATAGCAACACCATACGACCAATTTCCATCTTCTGATCGAGCTCGTCCAACGCCAACTTCTTTCGTTGAACGCCAAACTAGTTGCGTAAAATTCTCCGTATCTTTACGTCCATCATAGCCAAACATATATCGTTTTCCTTCTTTCAACCATTTACGAACCATCTTATCACCTACGAAACAAAAATAAAAATTGAAATAATTTTCTCTGAAAAACCAAATCTCAAGTTAAACCTGTTAATGGAGCTTGAAATGATGCAAAATAGTTTTCTCCAAGTATTTGTCGTCCGAGACTGCGCCATTCTTGTGGACTGTGTTCTAATTTGCCAGTACGAGCCATTTGGTCTGCCCAGCGTTGAGCTATTTCAGATAGTTGATCACTGAGTTGTACTGGTTGAGCTTCATACGGACGACGAGCAGCGTTTATTGCTTGAACAGTTGCCAGAGCAAATGCTTCATTGTCTTCGGATAAGCCAATAGAAGAGGCTAAATGAAACAAAATATTAAACACTGATCCCATAAGAAAGGCAAAAATACTTGATAGAGTTGAGTTAGTGCGTGGATTGACCGTTGCGATAAGACCTTTTCCAGTTGCGGAATTTTCACGTGTAACTTCAAAGGCATTAATATCAGTAGGACTAACAGTTCGCGATGTATTATGCGTAGCACTTGGTAGTCGTTCATAAGGAGATTTCTTCTTGCCACGAAATTTTTTCATGAAGAATGCAGCAACGCCTTAAATAATGCAAAACACTTCTTTGTTTTCTCTCCTTCAGTAACCTTCTACTCTACTTACCAATTCCAATACCAGTTAATAATAATCCTGACAGAGAATTTGTTAGCCTATTAGATAACGTAATGAAAAGAATTTCATTAATCTTCTTCTTACCACAGATACCAGTAAGACTGTAAACATAATTGGAATTGAGTAGATGTGAGCCCCATGTCGTTCACCTTTCAAAGCGTGTATTCTTTTGCGCAAATGTACACAGAGAAACAACGTATGTCTTCTTTTTAAATGGAAAGAAAATGTTTGTTTTAATAGAAGATTAAAAGTGCGAGAAGAAAAAAAAGTCTGGTGGCTATGTACAAAATAAGAAGTTTTAACATAAGCGTTTCATTTGATCTCATCATTAACAAAGAAAACGCATTATGTCAATGGTTTGAAATAACCATTAGACGGCTTTGTGATCAAATTCAAAGCGATAGAATTTATGTTGTTAATCGTTTGATCTATATAAAAGATTCAAAAATATTTTTTCGTTTCGATTCGGTTCGTTTGCTTTTTGTATTTATTTTGTCGAACCTGCAATGAATGAATTAAATTGGCAAAAATAGAAAAAAAATGAGTTGATGTTGTTGTTTCGTTTGAAAAATAAGAAACTGTTTTATCGAATCCATCGTTTGTTTTCTGATAATGTTGAGTTAGGTTTTGTAGCGTCCCTTGACAGTCCAGAAGAAACTTCTATAATGATTCAATTCGATTGCCTGTTGGCAAGACTTGAATAATATTTACCTGAATCATTGCATTCTTATCGAATTTGTTCATCCACAATTTTATTTCCTAACAAAACAAAAAATTCGAGAAATAAAACAGCAGCAAAATTGTATCTTTCACACCTCCGATTGGTTTTTCATTTGTTCGATTTCAGATCTGGTTAAAACTAAATCGACTACAAAAAACAGAACTGATATTTACAGAATACTGGTAAATTAAAATAGGACAACTTTTGCTGGCAGAGAAAATTAAATTGTAATTTTGTTTAAGGTCTAAAATTTCCGGATGACGATCAATGGATATCTTTGAAACAATATTCATAATTGGTGTACGCGTTTTCGATGTTTTCAAATCGTATATCTAATGAAGAAGAAGAAGAAAACAAAGAATGCTTAGCACTAAAGAAAGCTATTTCCAAACTTTAGATAAATCATCAAGTGTAAGAATTCGATTGGTTGGAGTGGAATTTAAATGATTTAGAGCTGAGAGTATAATCTAAATGTTAAACTAAGCAAAACATTAAAAACCCGAATGTAAGAACTGACCTCGAGTAATATTTTAATATGCTTCGATTGATATAAAAAGATGCATGCTTCATTAATTATGTGCATTTGCTTGTTCAATGTATCACAATTATCAGCAAAGGTGAGTTTGAATTTCAATGTATTCAATCGTTCCATATAGAATGGTATTTGAATAATCTATAATTCAACATCTTCTATAGACTAGAATTTAGAAAATTCTTATCATAACTGACTTCAAACATGAGTCGATCCGTTGGAGATAATTGTTCTTTATCGATAGGCGATTGACGAAGAGCATCGATCTGTTTACAATAAAATTCAATTGTTTAGCAAATAAATTTTATAGTTTAAGGGGCGGGGGGGGGGGGGGGGGGGGGGGGGGGGGGGGGGGGGGGGGGGGGGGGGGGGGGGGGGGGGGGGGGGGGGGGGGGGGGGGGGGGGGGGGGGGGGGGGGGGGGGGGGGGGGGGGGNGTGTTGTGTTAACTCAACTTCTTGCAAATTTTTGGCTCATAAAGTTTTTGCTTTGAAAAGTTATTGACAAATTAGTCCCCAAAATGGTGGTTCTCGTAAGGTACCGATTTCTCGAACTGCCAAAGACGTAGAGAGCTACTGTTTTTTTTTAAATAAAAGAAGAAACCTATGTCTAGAAATGTATGTAGCGTTTTTTCGAAATTCGATTTTGTTCGGATTTCCGAGACATTCTACTGCAAGAACTCGGAATTTACCGCTTTTTGGCATCAATGTTATCCAGTTATCTCGGCAAAGAAATCGATTTTCGAAAAAACGCTACATACATTTCTAGATGTAGGCCTCTTCTTTTATTTAAAAGAAAAAATAGCTCGCTAGCTCTTCTACAGTCTGAGAAATCGGTTCCGAACTCTCCAAAAAAGCGATTTTGAGAAAACGAATAAACAAGTTGCATGAAACAATTTTTCATTTCACTATGACTGTCACGACATCTATACGGAAATTTCGTCATGTGCACAGGATTTTAAGTAGAAATGACTACGTTCCACTAATTAATTAACATAACAGAACGCGTATCTGTTTCTCATTAGATAAAATCTACCAGTTTATGGACCAATATCACATCCCCATAACTAAGGAAAATTTCTGAAAAAAACATATATTTCTACTACTGCTTTTAGAAAACAGCTATTTTCACCACCAAAAACTATTCAAAACATGACAAATCGCACATAATCTGAAAGAGGACACTTTGAACTCTCAGTATATATGCTTATCTCAAAATCGATTTTCTGAGGTGGGAGCCCCTAACTTCTTCTGAACTCAATGAATTGATTGTTTATTTCATATAGGCAGTCATTTTTTACAAGTTTTTCTTCATTTTATCATATCGTATTTTTCGAGTAGAGTGCTTATCGAATAGTTTTATTTTTGTTCTACTGAAAGAACTCATCGTTTAAAGATTTATTTACTCGTAAATGCATGATTTCGTTTCATTTTCAACTTAAGAAACTATTGCGCATTTCGTTTTTCTTTCAATGATTCAGTAAGACAACAACAGCACGAATCGACACTTGCTTGCATACAGAAAATCATGTTTTTATGAGAAAAAAACACGTGATTTTTACTTTCCATAAAATCAAGATGGGGTGAAGGTGCTGCAGAGTCGGGTATTATGACGTTCGTGTTTGTCTCTTTCATAGTAATAAATAAGATTAAAAACACACTTAAATGCAATGAAGACAAACGAAGTAGTGCGCGTCATAGGTATATTAATTTGTAGACTATATTTTTGTTTTCTTGAAATTATTTACCTCATTATTATTAGGAATATATTGAATTAAATGTTGTACAAGTTCATTTGAAATTAAAGCCAAATTAAAACTTTTTATTGCTTCAGCTATTTCAGTTGGACTACGCTTATTAAATGCCAATATAATACCTAGAACCGAAACAATACGTTAACTGTGACTTTGGTGGTTCTTCGGAAACTTGGCTACCCCCCATAATAGAAGCCCCCTCAAGAGAGGTCGATATGAAAACGTATTAGAAGCCCTGGGCTTGCATTTATTGAATAATACCTTTTTTTTGTCTCTCAAGATAAAATTTCACAGATTTTCGTGAGATTATTTGAACTTATCGCAAAAGTTCATTGAAATAATGACTCTCTTACAAGGGGAAAACAGCTGAAATCTGTTCTTTCTTATTTTTTTGATATAAAATCAATTGATTCAAAATTTGAAAAAATAAAAAAAACTACCAAAGACAAGTTTTAAAAATTCAAAAATTTTAGAAACTTAAAAATCAGAAAAAACGCTGAAAAGACTAGATAAATCAAACCTTGGAAAAATTATAGAAATAAAATGATCTATTTCAGCCTAAATTCATATTTTGGACGATAAATTCAAAAATTTTTCACTTAGTTAGATCGAGCCATTGATTTTTTGATTTTCCCAGACTTTTTTTGAACTCCTGTCCGAAAATCGCATTAGTAGCCCTCCCTTAATAGAAGCCCCCTTAAAAAATTTTGCGCGTTTGACAAATTAGCACTCCCCGCGGCTTCTATTATGAGGGGGGTGGGGGAGGTTAGCTTAGTTTATCATTATGTGAATGAGCATAAATATACAAAATACTACATCTACTGTATGTACAGGAAAATAGCACTGACAGAAACACGGACCCGCCGTGATAAGTATAAAATAGAACAGTCAAACACATTGATTTGATCAATCTATCAAAAAGAAAGGCAACGCTGACGATCAATGTTTATTATTATGCTGGTGACCATGTTGTTCCAAAACCTGAGCTCGAACCAAAGCGAAACGTAAAACG
This sequence comes from Rotaria socialis, assembly GCA_905331475.1. Lineage (NCBI taxonomy): Eukaryota > Metazoa > Rotifera > Eurotatoria > Philodinida > Philodinidae > Rotaria > Rotaria socialis. Next base: position 11,700 of record CAJNYU010001285.1, read on the forward strand.
TCCTGGCGTTGGACGAATAATTCCACCACTGTAGTAGTAGCGAATGGCTCTGGCTAATTTCTCATAGGTCATCACTGAAAGAAGAAAAGTACATTCAGTTAACGAATAAATATAATACACAAAAATGAAATTACCTGAATCTGAATTTCGTCCTTTCGCATGTTGCCATAATTGAGCAGCAACTTTTTTTTGATGAAATTTAAATATGCCTTGCTCTCTATCAATATATGTAGCAATATTAGAATACTTTTCGTTATCGAGCAACTGTCGGAGAAATTCATGCAACAAGGGTCGACGTAGTCGTCCACTATTGGGATCCAAAATAGACCACTCGTCTAGTTGTGATGATTCCTGATTTCCGTCGGATTCCTGCAATGACCGTTGATCGCAATCGCGCATAGACTCTAGCTCGATATTAGGCGTATCGTATATCACTTTGGACATTCCAAAACCAACATTAAAAGAATCATTCGATGAATTGTTGATTGGTTCGAAATGTATTTCACTAGGCGGAGGTGGACTCGATTGTTCGCTAGGTTCGAGCCACATGTCAATGGACTCATCAACACGGTTGCAATCAAATTCAGGTCGTTCGATTGAACGAGTGCTCGGTAACGATAGTATAGGATCGGGTGAATACATTAGATATGCTAGCACAGGATCTTTTTCTAGATTTGACCTTGATAATGCATGTTGAAATATCCAAGTCGCCATATCATCATAAGTCTCAAAGTGTTTGCCATTGTACGAGCCTAATGGGCTCAGATATTGATCAAATTCGTTAGGCGAAGCCATACGAAGCAATCTCTAGCGTTGATATATTCAAATAGCAAAGGCAAATGCCTGCTATATATATATATAGAGAGAGAGAATGTTCTTTTAAAATTTAGTTTTCTCTCACTCTATGCTTTTTTTGACAAAAAAAAATAAAGCACTTCAAATGTTACTATTTTTCTTTTTTCCAACAGTCGAAAATTTATTTTTCTCTCTGTTTGACTAGTAAATCTTGAATACGATGCGGGACAAGAGTAATTTCGTCTACACGTTTTTTTCAAATGTTTTCTTATCGCAATCAAAGAACGATTAAACTTTGTATTCGACGGTTATATCTCATAAAATACGAATTGGCAAATGAAACATGCACGGGCTTACCCCAGCAACCTGGTTAGGTTGTGTTTTTCGTTGCTATACTCAAATATCAGTGTTTTCGTATTCTTTTATATATTTTTTTTTTACATGAGTCATACACAAAGGTAAAAGGCACTGTATGCTTTTAGAAGAATGAGAGAGAGAGAAAGTTACTTATTCGGCGAAAAAAAGCAAAAAAGGATCAAATAAATTACATTAAAACATAATACATACCAATATTGTACGATTTTCGATCATCCAGGATCGTTTTCGTTTTCGATACGTTTGAAATATGTGAATTTTCTGAAGAAAAACAAAAAATCAGACTAAAATCTTCTAGTTGAAATCATTTACTTTGATTTGGTGTGCTTGTCAATTCATTGAAATACTCAGCGACTTCATAATTTTTTACCTGTAAAACATTTTGACTAGTTTTAAAAATAGAACATGTATAAAGAATATGACGTCATTCATTTTCTACGCCTATATTTTAATGACTCAAATTCAATCAAAAGTTATTCTTCCCTTAAAGATCACATCACAATATGTGACAAACAGTACTTGATGGAACTGCCTAAAAGACAAATAATACTTGCATTCGACCATAAAGTTTGTTGCCCAGGTATTTTCAGAGTTTTTGGAAGCGATTGTAATTGAGATTTAATTGCTAAATCGAACGAATCGGGTAATGGTGGTGCTCGAGGAATAAAAGCTTTGTTTTCCGTTTGTATTTCAATTGATGATAATGATGATCGAGTAGTCGATGCAGACGGAGAGATTGATAGTGGCATGTTACGATGTTTCATTTTTGTAATTTCTATTGGTACATATAACGAAGGACTATCTGATAAAGAAACCTGATCAATATCAGTAACTCTGTGAGCTTCTTTTCTTTGATATTTTTTTTCGAATTTAATTATTTTAGTTGTTGTCGTACGCAGCAAATGATCCATAATTGATTTATCATTCAATAAACGAACAATAGAATTGGGTTCACAATCGAGAAAATAAAGTTGAAGTTCAATATCTGATTCATTCGATATTGGCATCATAATAGTCTAAAGATGAGAGCATTCTAAAGAATTAAGAATGTCATTATAAAAATCATACCATAAGGTCAAGATGAGAGAAACGCTAAAAAAACCACAATTACCCAATTTTAATGAACTTTTGTTTACTGCAAACATTCTAAATTTCAAGTGTGACGTCAAAAGTTCTCATACAAAATAACGCTGACGAATAAACCTCATCTACATTTTTTTCTATACCGACTATAAAATGATTAATAATCTTCTTTTCGGCGACGTCACTCACTTATCAATAATAAATACCATTTAATACTATACGAAAGGTCCAATAATAATTTCTATGATAAGATATTATCCTCGACCTTTATTCCTTTCAAAAGACATTCATCATTTTCCTTTTCATTTCAACTAACAAACACAATGGCAAAATTTACCGATTTAATAAAAATAATCACATCGGTATTACTGATAATCTTAGTTCATCTATCGACGGGAATGAGTGCTGATGATCGATGTGATAACAATATATTTGTTTTGATTTCTTCTAAAACTGTTTTTATATTAAATTTCGATGTTCAAGGCGATTATTCACCGAGTATTATCTATCAAGCAAAATCCAATACAACTATTGAAAATGGATTTTTCAATAAACGAACCAATAAGATTATTTTATTGACTAATCAATTAAATCAAACTTACTCGATAATAATACTAAATGTTAATGATGATATTTATAAATCTTGGATAGAAAAATCTACTAGAATTACATATTTCACGTATGCTTCTTTAGCTCAGGGTCAACGTTATCTCTATGTATTGAACAATCCAACGTTATTGTTACAAATATTTGCTTTACCATTCACATCAACATCATACAAAGAAAATTATTTAACAAATTTACCAAAAAATCAAACTCTATTAAACTATATTGTTGATGAAAAATTTTATTCGCTATGGATTTTATTTAAAAATATTCAATCTCAATTATACGTGTGTGATTTACGCACGTATGATTGTCATTTGTATATGAATATAAATAACTTAAATGAACGTGCGCATTTATCTATCAATTGGAAATATCAACAATTTTATATTTATTCAAAAGAAAATTTACTCATCTTTGAATATAATCAAAATCAAACTGGCTATTCAATTAACTATTTAGATTTTCCCAAAGAAAATCAAGATAAATTTTTAACAGTCTGTGCAAAGACTAATAATATTGAATATCTATCAATTAATTACGATAATAAACAACAAGCATGCTATCGTACATGCCAATATTTACCATCGGTATTCGATGATAAAAGTCGCATTCATACAGTAGAACGACTTTCAGCAATATCCGATGTTCTCTATTGTTCAAAGAAACGTCGTATTAGTAAAATTGTCGTACTTATTCTAATTTTAGCAGATATTTTAGTTATATTAGCAGTTATTGCTTGGTTAGCATATAAATATTTTTATTATACAACATTAAATGAACAGAAACATGAAATGAGTGATGGAACGATTTCGACAAGTGAAAACACTTGCGTTACACATTTTTGAAATATTAAATCAAAACAGACAAACTGAATTTATTCCGAAATACTCGTTTTTTGTTTATTTGTAATTATTCAATTTCTGCGAACTTCAAATTTCTTACTCAATAAATCTATTTTAGGGCGCATCTGAAAACTAGGAAAAGCAAAAAACTACATACTTAAATAGAATACATAATCTAATCTCTGAGCATTTCTTCACAACGCTAAATTTACACAAGCCTATTACTTACTTCACATATGTTAACATTACTATCATTGCCTTTAACGACATTGTAAATGTAGGTACGTGTGTAACAGCTTGTTAGATTTTTATTCCTACAAGGTTTTTTCTTTCTTTTGTCCGATGCTTTATTTCTTTTTTGGAAACGTTTTGCATAAATACACATACACATACAAGGGTTATAATAAAAAACACACACACACACACATACAGAGTCAACGAATGTAAGTCTACAACGTTAAAAAATATGAAAGAACTCGAACGGGTGAGATATGTTATTAGACTTCATCATAATTCTGAGTCAGCATCTAAAAAGAGAAAGAAAAGAAACAATAATGAAAATTAGTATTAAGATATTATCAATTGAAAAAAAGGCAAAAGTCGATATCAGCAAAACAAAAAATGATAAAAGCAAGCAAAACACAAAACAACTACCATGGCTTTCTAGTAAAAGAACATCGTGCATGAAACCACGAAGTGTGTTTAAATTCCGATGGTTATTATTAACTATGTGCAGTAAAAAGCGTGTACGTGCATATGAATACAAATATTAAGTGAGACAACATGTTTGTATGCAATACTTACTTGGTGGAATGCATGAGCCAACTTTTTTCTCTTGTAACTCATTTAATAGTGGTAAATAGGCAAAAATCTATTCACAGACAGTCTTTTTTTCTATAAAGTTTTTAGTTTCCTACGAACCTGAAGAAGACTACGAAATATAGCTTTCGCTTGAGTTTGCGTACGTGTTGTTAACATTTGAATATATAACGCGTATAAATAAAAATATTGAATACTGCGCACAGTTTCTTGATTGTGAAGGGAGTCATCTAAAATTAATTAATTATTTCAAGACGGGTTTACGCTGTTAGATAATTTTTTAATTCATCTAATTATTTTCAAGATGTACACTCGGGATATGACGATAATGAGTTACTCCAGTTCTTAGTCTAATTGTTTCGAAATCTTGAAAATGAATGTTTCTGAGTTCTTACCTTTGACACAAATAACAACAGGAAATATTAAGGCATGTTCCTCGTGAGTTAAACGCAGTGAATTAAATTTATTGGCAAATTCAAACATTGTTTGAACCATTTCTTCACCGATGATTTTATTCATCCATCGACGTGTATATTGAAGACCATTTGGTAACATCATGTATGATTCATTGTTACCAATTAACGGTGCATGTTTAATCTAGAAAGGATAAGTAAAAAGGAAAAGAAAATGAATTAAAATTTTCTTACGAGCCAAAAATCAAATAGACGATTGTTCATTATTTTGTGAAAATCATCGGAATGAATTTCATTGATTGCAGACATCTAAATATAGAACTAGTTTATTTAGGTTTGTTTTCCTTTGAAAAAAATGATGATGATGATGACAATATTAATAAGAAGAAAAAAACGAAGCGTAGATTAAGTTTCCAGATATTATCTTTCTCATCATTTTTTAATGACCGAATGAGCTCGAATACTATTTCTAGCAGCAAGTAATCATATAAAATGGATATATTATTCGTCCTTTCTTTTACACCACGTACTCTTGTCTAATGAAGAATTAAGAATATACGATAGCTGATGAAACACTTACTTCACGTGCGAATGCGATGAGATTTTTAACATGAAATGGAATAGCATCTAAAATTACATTCAAGATGCCCGTAAAAAAAATAGATGATCGCAATTCAATTCAAGTAAACCTGTTAGGCCAGCCCAAACATCTTGTAGCGAAGAAGAATTGCCAGGAAAATCTTCAATCTAATACATAAGGAAAATATTTCACGGTATATATGAATTCTCAACGCGTTCTATTTCAGCCTATACCCCAAGACGAATCATACTATTCATTCGTTCGATTAATTGTCGTGTGCGTCCATTATATGTATTACTTAAATCGAACATTTTCCAACGAATATATCGAATAAACGATGATTCATCATAATCAAGTTCTGTACATGGTGTCGGGTGGGATATTTTTCGAACAATACTTTTCATACGCTCAATCACATCGTTTCCAAAATGTTCTTCACAATTTGTCATATAGTTAGTTAACGCAGAAGGATTCAATGTCACAATCCGATTATCAAATTCATTATTGTATTCAGGTCTGGTTTCATCTAGTGTAAAATTATCTGGTAACTCATAATTATGACAAGATGACATAGTTGCTGTTATGTGTGGGGGTGTATCACATTTCGAATGACTATCGATAGGTACACTATCTAGATCGGCAAATAGGGAGTGTTCATCGATTAATGGTAAATTTAAATCGATTGTAGATGATGTTGGCATTTGATTATTGGAATTCGTTGATGGGACACGAGATGGTGAGAGTTGAGCTGGATCTTCATTTTCTATACTCGATGATACATGTTCTGCTAAGGCTTTTTCTTTTATTAATTTAGGTATTCGACCCATTCGGACCCCTACCACAACAAAAATGAAATAAAACTATCTTCAATATTCAAGCAAGAATTGTTATCCGAACCTTCGACGGACATTCCTTCTTTAAGGCACTTTTGAAAACGACACGATTTACATCTATTACGATTGTCACTATTAACAACACACTTATCACCAAAATAGCATCGGTATTTTTCTTTTCGTAGTATACTTCGTTTGAAAAAACCCTAAAATAAATAATAAATCTAATGTTCATGTCAAGTTAAAAATTCTTTCGGCTGATGATGAATCCATTATTTTTATCCGAAAGAATATGCTTAGAAGTCAAATTACTTTGCATCCTTCACAGGTTGGCACACCATAATGGGCACCGGTGGCTTTATCTGCGCAAACACGACTATAAATATCCAAAATAGAAAGTGTCGAAAAAAGTATGTCAAATTAAAATTTTTACCAATGTCCAAAAGGGAAAGGTCGTTTATCGACAGATGTATTCGTTGAAATTATTTTTCCAATTTGCTGTATTTCTTTTTCATTTGTTACTTTTTCAATAGGAGATCTAATTAATATTTTAACACGACGAATTTTTCGTTTTCGTACAACACCAGGTGTTTTCGTACGGACTGTAGCAGACGCTGTATTATTTGTTTCATTAGTTACTAAAAACTTACAAGGTAAAAAAAACAAAAGCTTAGTCTATATCAAATTTACCTTCATTCATTAATTTATGCATTCTTTTTTTCAATCAAAATTCAGTAATGCATTAGAACAAAATCTAAAAACAGAAACTAAAATCCAACAAGACTGCACTAGTTATTCAGTTATTTTATTCACATGCATTACACATGTGTGGGCTAAAACATAGTGCGATTTTCACTAGCATAGAAGTACCCGAAATCAAATCTGCTAATGCAATAGGCTTTTATTTTATTTATATCCTTTATCTACGTCTCTTAACTATTAGAAAGAATGATAAAATATTTAAAGAAGAAAAAAAATTCACCTGATTAAAAATATGCTACTAACAATCGTCTTGCACTTTTGTGAATAATACAACCTAATGTTCTCAAATAAATAGTACATTGTAGTATTAGAAGGAAATGTTGAAGAAACAACAGCATAGTGGTAGGACTATAAAAATAAGTTTGTGTCGTTTGAAGTAAGAAAAGGCGGAGAGAAAAAACACGACGTACACGGAGAGGGATGTCTGATGCACTAACTACATTACAGAAAGAGAAGGATGAGTGTGCATGTGTGAAAAACCTTCGTCATCCCTTGCATCGAACTGCTTCAACAACAAAAAAGAATAGAAAGAAGAAAACAACCAATGGGGGGGGTCATATCGTTCTATTATGCAAATCGTGGACTACTTGACTCTCAGCATGGAACTGGCTCATTTGTTGTGAACGACATGCATTTTTGAGAAAGTAAGCAAAAAAACTAGAATGAATGATTCTCCGCTGGTGCTTAATAGTGATCACAGAATTACTGAGTAACGACAGATGCATATATTTTTTTGCAGAAAGAAAAGACTAGACTTTTCACCTTAACATTAAGAAAGAGAGAGAGAGAGAAAAGTATTCTTTCAAAATAGATATAATTATTAAATACAACCGGTGTAGAATCTGTGCACTCTATTTCCGTCATTATTCTAACAATTAGTTTGACGACAAAAATACCACTGTCATAACTCATAATAGGCATACTAAAAATTGTTCTAAAATTATTTTATTATAGACTCGCTCTCAAATCATGATCAGAATTATCTATAAAAACTAAATGATGTCTAGAAAAAGAAAACGCATGTCGGTGCTATTCCATCGTAAAAGTCCACTTATATATAATTAATGAAACATACTTGAGACGTATTTTGTTTTTTCTTTCAACTATAATGTGTGTCGTTTGAGAGCACTGCTAACCCTTCTCCTTGTTATTTGTGTTAACAAAATGAAAAAACTACAATAGTCTTCGGAATGTGATTTGTTTTTATATAGACTTTCTCGTAATTTATTTATACAGAATCAATAGAAAAATCTATGCTTATTTTGTTGTTTTACGTTGATTATATGAAAATATCCATAAATTTAAAAAATGCCAAAATCAATTAAAAATCTTATTTCGTATAATAATTAAACTCGCCTATTCTATAGCCTAATTAATATTAAGACACTTAAAAAAGAATGAATTTTTGTTTGGATTTGCAGTTGTGAGAGAACACCATGGAGCACAATAAATGTGCATATATTTTATACTTGTCAAGGACTAAAAGTTTTCGCCAATGTAAAACATTTTGTAGTAAAGAAAAACAGCATCGAAATTAAAAAAGGGTCTAAAACACTCTCAGCATTTTTCTAATGGAATTATATTCTACAACTTGTGGTTATTTCCATGCCATGAACGCTTCCAAAAAGAATCAAATCTTGTTGTTTTTCCAATTTCTGTTTAGCACAAATTTATTGAAATTAAACCGTTATAGATCATGATTTATATTTATTTATAACTGAACTTCTATATTATTAGTACAGAAAAATTCTTGTGAACATTTATCAGTGACTGATGAAAATCTAACATAAATAAGCAAACGGAAGCTTTTACTTTCAAAACAGCCGAGAATATTTTCATTGTGCGGTCGTTACGACAAAAACTGTTACATAAAATGAACGAATAACTTTTATGTTTATCCCATTCAATAACATAAAAATTCTAAAAGAAATAAAAATACATTTTTCGTATGCGCATTGAATCGGAATGAACAAAATATTTTTCTACTTTTGGTTTACATCATCTCATTTTTTTATGCACAAATATCATATGTTCAAATGTATATAAGTATATGTAACTTTTTTAAACGAAGCACAAAAAAAAACAGCAAGAATCCCAAAAAGAAAAATACACAATAGTAGTACAATACAAAGAGCACATCGATATAGAAGAGCAAAAGACCAATTTATTGTGGAAAGAAACAAAAGAACAGAAACAGCAAAAGGAAAAAGAGAATTCAATCGCCACCAAGCAGCTAAATTACAAAAATAGGCCAGAACATGTTAACGTTTTAGTATTATCTGACTCAGAGAAGAAAAAAAGGAACGAATTTACTTTTTTCTCTTCTTCGTTTTCAAAAAGAAAAAAGAGACTTGTTTAACTTTAATGTGCAGCTGATGCACAATGTCGCTGCTAGGTGATTGGAAGAAGAAGAGAATACAAATTTATCGGCATGACAAAACATTTAAAAGAAGAAAACAACAAGAACATTGAATAGTTTTTAGAAGTTTCTATTTTCTTCACTTTGCTTTACATGTTGCTGACAACGGAGACGTCTATGAAATGATGAGAAAATTAAATAAATATTGATAAAATAAATTTATATTTACCTTTGAGTTAGAATATTTCGCTTTATTTCAAGTATACGAAAGTTAGATTTTAATGCTTTTAATTCCGTAAATGCGGTCGATGTTCTAGCACTGTATCCATAGTAGTCATCAAAAATTTTCAAACACTAAAATGGTTTCATACGAAGAAATTTTGATCGATAGTAAAGAGTTTGTTACCTGTTTTTCTAGTAGGCCTGATTGCCAACCAGTTAAATGCTCAATTAATTCAGCACGATAATATTTCTGAAGGTCTTGATCACGTTCTGCTTTTGAGAAAATCGGCGTAGTTGATTCCGCTTCAGTACTTAAAAAGATTGAGTTGTAGAAATTGCTTTTAGAAGCATTAAATGTACACTCTCTGAGTTTTCAAAAATATAATGAATACTTTAAGAAGTCATAATAAACTAAAAATAGCACAGCTGTATCATTTGGCAAGCAAAAAGAACCTCAAATGCAAGGTAGTTTTGGCATATATTCAGATAAATTCGTAGTAAAAAACAATTTTAACCGCTATTTCTTTCCCTCATGTAACTATCTCACAGTCGGAAGTTTAGAAGGAGTCATTGCTAGTTTTCCGTGTCGATGCACTTCAATCAGTAAGGTAGTAGTTTTTTATGCGGATATGCACTCATTTATGTAACCTTTTCATAAGCAGTTGACAAAGATTTGTGATTAACTGTTTTAAAAATAGATAAGAAAGCATTGTAAAGAGTATCATTAATCAAGATAGGTGACGTTAGTGAATCAAGTTATTGTTGCTGATGTAGTATTTTGTACTGAATCAATCTTAACAAACTATTGAAATTCTCTCTAAATATTGCAAGAGATTATTTTTCTCTGAGATTGCATTTTTAATCTTCTAGATTTCATCACTAAAAAACCGAACTTTCTATTAACATACACTATTGTTGGTTCTATTTTTGCCGACGTAGGAGCAGTTGATTGTGATATCGAATTTTTATTATCATTTCCTACACAACAATCATAGTTTATTTATTCAGTTTAAAATAGAATATTTACCATTTACAAGTTTCATATTACTTTCAAAAGATTTCGCTTGAATATCACGTACTGGAGTTGAGACTGAAATGGCTATGAAAAATTTTACATTTATAATTTTCAAGTGATAAATATTTATTTTACCGGGTTGTGATAAAGATGAATTTAACGTAGTACCATTACTTTGATTCATAGTAGAAGCTGATTCTTTACTGCTAGTTGATGAAAATGACATTCGAGAACTGTCATCATCTAGAAATAAAATTTCACTTCGTTTAAAAGTTATATTTCATTTTTATTATACCTGAAGTTGGGAGACGGTTATTAGCAACAATGGGTATTTGTTCATGGGATTGTTGATACAAACGATTTCCATTTAGATGATGATGATTGGAATTTTCTGATGCTATTTTCAAATTGGAAGTTTGGGAAAGTCGTTTGTCTGTAGATGATTCTTCCGTCTTATATCGACTACAAACTGTTGATGAAACATTCGTCGTGGATTCTTTTTAAAAATAAAATTTCTTAGATAAAAAAAACCGCTTTAATCTTATTAAAAATAAGAAACCTTTTTTAATTCGATTATTTGATGGAGTTGATGAGCAATTTGTTCGATTCAACTCATCGGTTAGCCATCCTTTTGGTTTTTCCCATTGTGATACTTCAGTTTTGGAATTATAAAAATAGGTTTTCCCTAAAAAAAAGTTAGAATTCGATTTGATCAAATCTTTTATCATTTATAGAAACCTGCTGAACTCTTAAATTCAGACCAATCGCCGAAACTACGAAGCGGTTTTTTTGTCTAGATAAATTCTTTGAAAATTAAAATGTATTAATAGAAAAAAACCTACATCTTTAACAGTCTTTTTCTCGCCATTTTCACGTTGCTGTTGAGACGACGAAGAATTTGACGTGACTCGATTGTTGTTTGCAGAAGCTAAAAAAAGATTATCATTTACTTTTATCAAAACCGTGCAAAATTTAATTTACATTGAGTTCGCATATATTTTCGATGATTTGACATTTCCTCAATACTTCCATGTGTTTGAGCATTCCAATCTCGCTTATTCGACTAAAATTAATAAAAAAATTGTAATGTTTTCCATCTAAATTCTCTACTATTTTCTTACGGAGTAACCGCTGGCATCTTTCCGGGAGTCATAAATCTGTGTATCTGTTGTTCTATGCTTACTATCATACATCGCAGGCAGCAAAAACTATGTACATTTGGATCGTAAAATACGAAACCAAATTACTACACGAACACACCCGTTGACAATATATTTTATTCGACGATAGAGTTAATCAAGTTTATTAATAGAGAATTTTTTCTTATCATATTCTGGCTATTTTATACTTATATAGAAATAAACAAGATAAATGTGTTTCAACAAAAAAAAGAAGGAAATTTATATTACTTTTATATATATAATGTTGTCTTTCACCATATTGATTCACTTTTTTATTTTTTTCTACCAATCAGAAACAAGATATGCACGAACACATCTATGCATTTTGACACCAATGTAGTGATCCGTTGCTATAGAAACCGCATAGAAAATGAGAACACACAGTATACATTTCTAATAGTTGTAAACGAAATTAACGACATAAACACAATGTCGCATATGTAAGTCTTTTTCTATAAACTTGAACACAGCTAACTGAATTTCATGCGAATCCTAATACAGACAATTCAGACGTGATGAAATTTCAGAGGGTTTTATCAATACGAAAAGTAAGACAATAGAATTTGAATGATCTTTCGATTATCTTATTTCTGAAATTGTGAAAGGGCTATTCAGCATTTCTACTAATATTGAGTCGACCCGTCGAGCGCTATTTAAATCTCAGGAGATCGTGTGAAGGTTAATTGAAAACTCAAGAGCCTTCAAATTATATTTGTATATTTTAGTTCGTATAACAAACAATGGCAAGATGCACAGATTGCCATGGTCGATATGTTGGCTATCGAAACACCAGAACAGCCACGACAACCAGAAACCGTATGTGAATCATCGTATATTGGCAATAATCGAATTATTGTTTTTGTTTATTAGGATGGCAATGCCGCCTTTCAACTAGTTGCCACTATGTTTGTGAAATATGTACAAATATTTCGAAAATTAGAACAATGCTATGATCAAATAGTACATCCACAAAAACGACGACTCATACGAACGGTTCTCGATGGTTGTATGGGAAGAGTACTTGAATTGAAACATGAAATGATTAGCATGGATTTTTCAGAATATCATTATTTTGATGATATACTTGCAGATCTTAAATTGACACCGGTTAGTTAACATACGAATTGCACAATCCATTTTTCTATGCCGAGATTGAACATATTATTGTCTCAAAATTTAATGTGACTGAATAGAACTTGTTTTTCTTTTAGAATGATCTTGAAATTCCAATACCAAATTATTTCGTTCTTGAACGTGCACAAGCAATTGAAAAACGTGAACGACTGCTTGGTCAAATCTTAGCACGAATGACATTAGATAATGAAAATCAAGAAACAAGTGGAATCATGACCATGGACGATGCTATTCGAATAATTCAATCTCATGAACGAGCTCGTCAAGGACGACTACGAGCTAAACAAATAGGAGAATTACGTCTTAATGATCAACGTGCACGACAACGTGCGAATATGGGTGAATCAAAAATGGATAAAATATTAGCAGCAACAATTATTCAAAAATACTATCGTCGTTATGTTGTACGACGTGAAGTTAAAAAATTTCGCGAAGAAGAATACATGTTTCTAGGCATGGTAATATTTTATTTTTCTATTCTGATGGATTAATTCTCATAGTGACTTGACTGAATGGTCAATAATTCTGATGACGAAGTTCACCAATCTAAATCCGAAGGCGCAATTAATATGTTGAAAATAGACATTTTGCAGTTTTTACCTGAAGGACGTTATGGCATCGATTTAAAAAAGCTACAGTAAAAATACACAAGCTTAGAGAGACATAAGCTGAAATTCTTTTCGTGAATGCTTTGGGATCTATGTAAAAGAATTTTTCTTGTACTGAACAAAAAAGTGCGCATATTTTTAGGCGATGCCAACATTTCATAAAGATCCGTTGAAACGTTTGCTTGCGGATGTTCGGGCACATGAAGATGAGCGACGAAAACGTCAAGAAAAACATGAAATAACCTATCAACAAGCCTTAATAGCAACACGCGAAAAAATCAAACAAACCGAAGGACCCGATATGAAAGAACGTTTACAAGAACAAATCCGTCAATGGTTTATTGAATGCAGGTACGAATCGAATTCTTTTCACTAATTATAAAATAATGAAATTTAATGTATTTTTCTTTCTTTAGAAATGTTTCACAAAAATTTCCCGATTTTCCAGATGAAGACGACGGAGGTTCAAATAAAATCTTTGAAAAAAAAACTGTCGAAGAAATACAAGAAGAACTTGATGCTGTACGATTGAACTCTAATATTATTTTAATTCATATTGATTTTCTTTTTTTTTGTCTTAGAAACTTGAAAGTAAAGGAGGAAAAGGCGATAAGAAAGGTTAATTAATTTCGAAGTTTATTGATATTTTATTTTTATTTTATTTTCATTTTTTCAGGCAAAAAAGGAAAGAAGGGGAAAAAAGAGAAGAAAGGTAAAATCTTGTTCTTTAAATTATTCTCAACTGTTGAATATTTTATTTTAGGAAAGAAAGGTAAAAAAGGCAAGAAAAAGAAGAAAGGAGGAGTATGTTGAGTTCAATCAATAATTTTACAAGATTAATTTTTTGAATTCTTTAAAAAAGGATGATGAAGAAGGTTGGACATTGCCGGAATCTCAATTTGTTACTGAGATGATAAAACCGTCAACACAAACATATCAAAGTGAATAAATCAATCAAAGAACTATTTTTCCTTTGTATGAACGCTGCTACTTTTTTCACTTAGGCTTTTGGGAAACAAGAGATGAAGCTCACAATTTTGAACAAAATCATGATAATGAAATAGTCAAAGAAGAAAAACGAACGGAAGTGACTGAAGAAATACGTATTGAAGTAGATGCTTTGATGCGAGAAGAATTAAAAAACCTAAAAGCGGTTAGTAACGAAAAATAGGTTAATATTAGAGACAAAACTTTCTTTTATTTTTAGGCTATTGATAAAACCAAAGAGAAAAAGAAGAAGAAGAAGAAGAAGAAGGTAAGTTTTTCATCTTCTGACGTTTAATTCTTAAACTAAACATCCTCGAGAAATATCTGAATATCTATATGCACGTTGAACAAGTCGAACTAAAAATTTTAGAAAGCTAAAAAGAAGAAGAAGAAAGAAAAAGATTTAACGCCAGACCGAACGATGGAATCTTTATACGAGGAACTCGTTATGAATCGTATAATAATTCGTCCCCCCAAAGTCGCTCTCAGTGATTTTCTTGGTGATTTCAATTATTTGCCAAGTCTTATTCGTCAAGCTAAACATGAACCTATGCCAACTATGTACGATGTCAAGCAATTAACTGCTCTTTATGGAATATTACCGCTTGGTTCGTTGTTTTACTATCAGTCAAGTTTAAAATTTGGCTATTTTATTTATTTAGGATCCGAAAAAGTTCATGAAATAGCACCTCAAGTAAAAGGTCTTCTCATTTGTGGACCTCGAGGATGTGGTAAACATATGTTATTACATGCTATTTGTAATGAATTGGGTGCAAATTTATTCGATATTACACCGCAAAATATTTATGAAACATATCGAGAAAAAGAAGGTATTAAAATGTTAATGCATTTGTGTTCAAAAGTAAGCGAATACGTTTAAAGGTTAAATTTTTATTAGAACATGATAATTATGTATAGGTAGGAAAAAATTTACCACCAACAGTAATCTATATTGGTGATTGTGAAAAATTATTTAAGAAAAAATTAAAACCGGAAGAAAAACAAGTAATGAAAAAATCTCTTTCTGGAAATTATTCAAACTGCTTTTCTATTTTTCTTTTTCAAATTTAGTTTGAACCAAAACGCTTAGCTAAAGCGCTGCCAAAATGGCTTAAGACAATCAAACCTGGAGATCGAGTCTTACTAGTTGGAATATCGCATGAACCTTATCAAGGTGTTGTTAAACCAATGATGAAAATATTTCCACGCGTTATTCTGCTGCCACGTCCTGAATATGGAACTCGCTTATGTACGTATTCTGTACTTTCTATACTAGAACTCAATAAGACAAAACCATTCACATTGAAATGCCTATGAATAGAAAAATCAGTTTCAAGTCGATCCATAGACTTCAAAGGTTCATGACGACGAATTTTTCTAGTCTTGATGATACGCAAAGTCAAATGTACTCGGGTGATGTAGTTCTCGTAAGTACAGCAACTCCCTATATCGTTGTCTACCGAAATTTGTCCCACTGTTGCATCGAATGAGACTGATAAGAGGAGCAGCGAAAACTTCATAACTCACTACAGTAGTTAATCGTTTATCGAATAGTATTTTTTAAAAGCGACTGCACATGTCCTATATAAGAAAAGATAAAAATACAGATATGAATTTGTTTAGTATTATGGAAAACATTAATAATAAAATATGGTGGTATCATAACGCCTGCATTAGATATAACATCGTTAGCAAAACTATCGGATTCATATGCTCCTGGACATATTCATAATACCATTGTTGAAACATTAACTGAACGACGTCTA
Source organism: Rotaria socialis (assembly GCA_905331475.1). NCBI lineage: Eukaryota > Metazoa > Rotifera > Eurotatoria > Philodinida > Philodinidae > Rotaria > Rotaria socialis. The sequence continues at coordinate 28,083 of CAJNYU010001285.1, forward strand.
GCTAAAATGGCAAAACATCCATTACAAGCAACTGACTTTATACCTGGCTTAGCTCATCATAATGCTATTTACAAAGAGGAAGAAGATGCTTACAAGGTAACTTTTATTTTAATGACGAACAAAAAACTAAATAAATCTTTTTTCCTTTTTGCAGAGCTGGTGGAAGAAAACTCCATTGGGTAAAAAACGTGAGAGATTTTTAGACGAGCTCGAATCGGGTGAAGGCGATGGCAAAGGGAAAAAAGACAAAAAAGGTGGTAAAGGCAAAAAAGGTGGCAAAGGCAAAAAGAAGAAGAAATAATCAATCTATTATTTGTTTTGTATACATTCATAATAAAACATCAAGGAAATCAAATTTGTTTTGTATAATCAATATAAAGTATTTTCTTTTAAAAATTTGAACATTTATAAACAGATGATCCTATTCTTCTTTTCCTTTTCTAAAATACAATATAATGCTTAAAGTGTGTTCGTTTTATTGCCGTCTTTGTTCTTAATTATGGACCTTTATTTTCTCATCAAAAAAACATTAGACAGAAAAAGAATTACTGCCGTCAATATATCTACTGGATTGTACCATTTGACGTGAAATTTCTTCTAGTAGCGATTGATCTGCTGTCATAAAACCACAGCATAGGCAAATGGATAAATATGCTATGCAATCGAGCGAATAACGATGAACTTGAACGATAATCACCGCCGCATCCCAGCCACCGCACGGTACATGTACATATAAATAATATGAACGTACATATGCGTGTCTCATCATCCCCCATAATTTTTCTAGCGCACGATTAAACATATTTATGATCATATTCATCCCATCACGCTCATCTTCACACAATCGATAAATAAATGTATGCTGGTCGATAAGATTAAACTAGAGAAAAGACAAATCTTTAATTCTTTTGTAATACACAATCATCAATCAAATTGATCTATTTGACTATAGAGTTGAAATAAAACCGAACGAATGAAGAGTGCAAAAAATAAAATATAAAACCAATATACACAAATAAGATAACTATACGAGGGAGGCCTCTCTTTCTTTTTGACTCTTTTAATTGACTATTAATGTAAACAATGTTTTGTATGCTCTTTTGTTTATTAAGAAAACAAAGTATTTCCTCGAACGAGCTCAACAACATGTACTAGAATAGCCATTATTCCCTTAATTGAATTGACAATAAGGCGTTGTCAAGAAATCACATTAGAACAATATTTAACAGAAGTCATTGTATATATATATCTTAGACAGTTCTTTTTTTTGACATACGTATACATATATATATATATATTTATGTAAATATATATATATATATATATATACACTAATATATGTTTTTTGTTTATTCCTCATCTTATGAATGAACTAAAGCACCATGTGTGAAAAACAGAGGACCCTGAACGTAAAAAAAGGAAAAGAAAAACACAAAAAAATGCCCTTCTCTACAAGAAGAGAAAAAATGAAACAAAAAAAACGAACAAGCAAACAAAATGATCGAAAAAAAATGAACAAAAGAAGAAGAAGAAGAAAACCGAAGGCAGAAAATGAAACCCAAAGGGTTCAACGGAGATGGGCAAGAAACATACTGTTTACACAAAAACAAAAGAACAAGGAGAAAAAGAAAAAGAAAAAGACAAAATTTTTTTGGCATAAGGTTTAAAGGAAAACACAGGGAATTTTCAGTTGCAAAGTAGTGCTCGACTACCACTGCTATTACCATTTCCTTGTTGTATTCGATGTAACTCTCTAACAGCTACATCAACAAGAAGTTGAAAACCGGCTAGATCACCACCGCCACCACCTATACTATTTGTATTAGTAGTTGATGTCGTCATTGTATCAGTCGAACATAGTAAACGTGTTTGCGGCTGTTGTTTTGAATCTGTTGATATTAAATTGATTACAGTCGGATCACGAATAGGTTTTAGTATAACATGATGCCTCGTTGCTGTACTACAACAAGGTTCAGTGGATGACGGTGATGACGATGATGAATTATCTATTTGTTGCGATAATTGTTTATTGAGTACATTTGAATTATTTGTAAGTATTAATGAAGGCGATGAACTTTGTTCAACAACAACATTTATTTTCACGGGTGATATCAATGATGAATTATCAGTTACTGAAATCATTGTTGTTTCTGTTGAAGTATTTTCTCCACTTGTTGAACAAATAGCTGACGATGGCGATGAACGTTTTTGATCACGCGAAAATCGTCGTGATATAGTAAATTTTTTCGGGTCAGTTCCTTCTTTTTTCAATAAATCTGGTAGAATTCGTCGGCGAGCATTAATAAACCAATTGCAAACTTGATTTATTGATAAATCAGCACGACGAGATAGATTAGCTTTTTCATCATCGGTAGGATAGGCATTATAACGATGTTCATAGAGCCAATTTTTTAATATTCGAACCTAAAAATGAAAGAAGACTTTTTTACAAAAAAACAAACAGAAGAAATGTTTTCTCTTACACTATCTTTCGGTAAATTGGCTCGTCGTTTTTTTAATTTCGATGATGAATTTGTTACATTAATATTTGTTGTTGATGATGATGATGACAGTATTGAATTTGATGAACTGTCAAGATCACAATCTGAGTCTGTTTGTTCACTAGTACGATTTCGAAGTTTTTGTTGATGATGATAATGAAATGATGATGACGACGATGACGATGAGGATGATGTTTGGCTTGAATTCATCAGAGATGAACGGTGTGGACTAACAATAACTTCAGCTGAATGATGATAGATAGACGTCGGATAGAAAAGATCATGATGATGGCTACAGTTCGTTGTTGTCGACGAAGGAGAAGGTGACGATGACAGTGGTAGTGTTGTTAAAGTAGTCGATGGTGGAGATGAAGACAGATAGGAAGATGATAGAAGATTGGACATCGTTTGATAATGTGGAATTTGTTGTGCGTTGCTACGAACATAGATATTATTTGGCTGATCAATCATCGAAAATGATAATAGCGAATATTCTACAATCAAAACAAAACTGAACTCAGTTGACAATATATGTATATCGAGTAATTGAACCGTATAATAAACGAAATAAAAAAAAGAAGGTAAAATGGGCTGTCACAATATATAAGTAAAATCAAATGTCATTGCTCGATTATCAAACAACTGCAAAATGACAATGCACAATATCATGATTCTAAGACGATGTTAAAATTATCTGTCAGGTCCTTGTGCGACAAAAAGAAGAAGAAAAAAAGAGTATAGAAAAAAAAAATGTCTCTCTTATCTTATACTATCTGAGAATGCGTACCTTATGTGTCGTCCTCCGATGTGTTTCTCCCGTCTTTTCTTTTTTTGTCTATAGACGAAAATCAAATACAGATGGTTTTTATGTATTATATATAAGTTTCTTTTTTGTTTCAATGAGACCAAGTGTCAATGGGAAAAAAAAATCTTCCACTGAATGAGATATGATCGATGATAAACTTCTCTCTTGACTCAGGTATGATTATATTTGGTTCAATCGTAAGGAAGAAGAAACGTTTCTTTTTTTTTATGATATCCTTTCAATGAGAAGCTCAGCTGATGAGAAAAATTACGTGTTTTATTCTTTCTTTCTTTCTTATCAATACGTATTTCCAGTGTAAAAAAAACGAAGATAATCTCGAGATGCTCTTCTAATGTTCTTTCTTATCAAGTTTGTGTCGAAAGAAGTCAGATGTCATCTCTTAGAAACTTATTCGACTGCACATATTTTCCTTATTGTCCTAATGATAATAGTTAAGACGGGAATATGAAAAGCGGCCGATCGTCATTAACTCATTATTTGACGTACCAGTTGATACGGTTCTTCTATTTTCTTTCTGCTTTTTTTTATTGTTATTATTCTTCCGCTTGCTTTCCCTCTCTCTCTCTCTCTCGTTCTCATTTTCTTTTCTATCTGTCATTATCATCATCATCATCATCATTATCATGTATCATACGATCGAAAAAGATAAAATGTGAGACATCACCTTATTGGTTGTCAGAAAGAAAACGAGCGCGAGAGAAAGGAAAAATCGATACATACACCAAAAAATGATTAATTCGACGCGTATGATATCAATCAAATGAGAACAGAAAGAGAAAACGAATAGACGAAAATCACTGCTTTTCGTATTCTACCTTATGCGATGAGCCTCATTGATCACAATCATCACATATCTATATGCACATATATATATTGAGATACCAATTATAAGGGGGGGGGGGTGAATATAACGACGAAGATAAAGA
>CAJNYU010001285.1:32345-94386 GCA_905331475.1 Rotaria socialis
CCCCCCCCCCCCCCCCCCCCCCCCCCCCCCCCCCCCCCCCCCCCAACCCCCCCCCCCCCCCCCCCCCCCCCCCCCCCCCCCCCAATATGACGACGAAGATGAAGAAGAAGAAACAACAGAATATGTGTGAAAGACAATCTATCGAAAGATTACATGAGATAAATTCAATTCCATTTTTAAATTAAAGTCTTAAGCGCAATCCTTGAGCTTTATTACTAATTCTATGGTGTCACTTATCTTCAATATATATATAATATATCTGCCGAGTAAAAAAAAAAGGGAATAAATATATTTCTCAATAGGCATAAAACCCAAACCCTTTCAACACTAATTATGCGTACGCGTACGCAGTCGAACAGTCACCACAACAGCTGTCTAGAGATATCCACCACCATATCAGAAAACATCCATTGAAGACTAACTAGGCAGAAGATGACGAAGCAGTTACTGCTTGTTTCAATATCATCCTATCATCAATATCCATTCAACGAAGAAGAATAACGATAGACGACGAGTTTGCCTTGGAATGTGTATATGTCCTGCTAAAGATGATTGATGGAAGTACAAGAAGAAAAAAGAAAATGAGATAACATGAATAGAATAGATGAAGACCCATTGTTTCTACTCTCAGCACGAGTTGAACCATTAATAAAGGTTTTTTTTGTTGTTTAAAATTAGTCGATCTGTCAATCAGAGTTTTGATTTCCTGCTGACATGACAGAAACATGCAATAGAATAAACACAGGTGCTTGCGAACAACTGGTCAGTAGTATATATACTTAACAAAAAAACTTACGTTACGTGTCTGTCTACTGTAAAATCTCGTTATCTACTGGTATAAGCTTGTGCATATTTTTCTACTCAATTTTTCTCTCTTTTTCTTAAGTGTCTATATTTTCTTCTTCGCGCACTCCCTCTCTCTCTCTCTCTCTCTCGCTGCGCTCTTTTCTCTGTGACGCTACTTTTTCTTTTTTTTTTTTTGACGTTTATTGTTCTCTCTCTCTCTCTATTTTACTGTTCTCTTTTTCTTTCATTCAATTGGATTATGATTACTTTTTCTTTTGTTAACTCGTTTTGAAAAAAAAGAAAGAAATGGAATTTGTCACACTGCTATGTATTCGTTTGTACCCAATCAGAACAAAGAATTCATTGTTTTGAAATGCTCAAAAGAAATAAGGCAGAATAAACAGCAACATACTTCAATTTCGATCTGTTTGTGTATATTAAAGAAAAAGGGTTTCTACAATATTATACATCAAGGGAAGGAGAGCGAATCACTCATTCACTTAATCGAAGTGCGAAGAAGCGAAACGAGTACTATGTACAACAACAAAAGACTACAAGTGTGTAACGACATGTGATGAAATGTCATAGCTGAAGAAATAGTTAGGAGAAAGAAAACTGAAAAAGAAAAGTAAAATGAAAATGAAAATTGAAGGTTTGAATTTACAAGTAGACATAGATAATAAATGTCAAAATTGACATATTCTATATATATATATATAACAAGATTATACGACATGGACTACAATGAGACAAAATATCCTAAACAAAACCATAAACAAATGTATTTCGAAGAGACACGATGTAAAAGAAATAAAAAAAATGCGAAAGAAGCGAATAAATCGTCTCACTAAAATAGTATTCTCTCTTACACTCACTCACTTACATTGCTTGGTCACTTGAAAAGAAATCAATCGTAAATTGTGTACGTCTATTTTCTTTGAACTAAGAAAACGATACACAAAACAAAATCCAAACTTAAGTATAAACTAAAAACTAACTAGCAAACATGTTCCGAATCATTTCTCGGTCTCATCCATCATGCACTCCAATTCAATGGATCACTTAAAATGAGTTGGAAAAGAAGATGAAGATGGTGACGATGAGTTCGTTTTCTCTGTACTGTTAAAAAACAATTAGAATGAAGGGGGAAAACCCTACAAAGGTTGTCTAGCTATCTATATTTATTCTCCTACGTGTGTTTCCCAACGGACTATCGATCCGAAATGTCATCGATTGTCGTTGATACGTATTGATTATAGAAACGAAAGAAAAGTGACGGAGAGGAGGTGGCGGAAGAAGGCTATCCATTCATTATGTCACATCTCATCCTCTAACAAACGTAAAAAAATACCCAACACTAGAAGAATAAATACACGAACACCCTTGGGGCGTGTTCAATTGTCTTTCTCTCTCTTATATATGAGAGTGAGAGAAAAAAGTAAAAACGTCAATAGGAGAGAAAAAGAGCTCGCGGTAAAATACCATTTAACTTCAATTATAAGCTGAACCGATGAAAAGTGTACATATATATATATATATATATACACAATAGAGCCAATATTTTACACTTGGCTGCTTTTTTTCTATCCATATACAATCAAACAATAAGTCTTTCTAATGCATATTTAGAGTATCTAAGGTATTTTGCATGATGTGAAGAGACCATTACTTTCTTGGCCTCGTTCTTTCGCATTTAACTAGACTCCTGTCATCGTTCCCACATTTCTTATCATCTGTCTACATAATAGAAATTCACTTTTCTGCTGTCTGCTTTGCGTACTTGATACACATATGCATTACTGTAATTGGTTTGGGCCCATGTTAATTCGCTTTTCATCAATAATAACAATTAAATATAGAAGAAAAAAGACAGGGGAACGGCGCTTGGATCAGCTGAGTAAAAAGAGCTATCATTATTATCTTCAACAACAATGATCATGATAAATAATCGACCTAGCACATGGCTCGCATCTTTATTCAAGCGAATATATAACAATGGCGAACACATTTTCTAATATTTGATTACCAGCTGTTTCCTCAACGAATATTCATATGACAAAGAGAGTTGCTCAATCGTATTGACTTTGAATAGCCTGCTGTCACCAACCGATGACGGATAAACGCGTGCGACACAATCATTCAGCTACTTTGACGCTTTTCTTTCTGTTAGTTTTTTTCTCTTCTCTCTCCTCTTCTGTCAACGAAACGTTTGTATACGTGTATACTATTTACTATTTGGATATGTTTTTGATAAGAGACGACAAAGAAGAACACAAAAAACGTCAAATGCAAAGAACAAAGAAAGAACAGAGATCAACAAAGGTTGACAAATTTTTGAAAGATAAAGGTAACTCAACGGCTCACTTCAATTTAACATAAATGAAGATAAGGGAAAAAAACACTTTTTTCATAATTAAATATTTCAGCATAAACACTTGTCTTACGTTACTTAATGAATATTGATACATAAAAGCAAAAATTTACATCAACCGTCAATCTTTTCGTTGAGTCACAACTAGTATTCGTTGTGAATTGTTACTTGATGCTAATATGTTTCTCTAATCAATAGCAGTCTAGCATTCAACAGTTAATAACAACAAATATATCAAATACATTATTTGTCGATCATATTAATTTATAACAAGCAAAAATAATTTCATATCGAACAGCAACGATGGAAGTTAGCAATCAGGTGTTGCACTTATTGATAAGGCAGCAGATGATCATCTTTACGGTTTATTAGCTATATATCAACTTAATGAACGTGATATATATATATATATATATATTTATATGAAAACTTAATTTATAGACATTTACATGTCGATAAAAAAACATCTTGACGTTTGTATATGTTCACTAGACATATGTATCCTTATTCGTGTACGCACACTAACAACTATTGAATATACAAACAATAATTAAATCTACACTTAGATTCTAATGAAAAAAGTCAAAAAAGCATTGCAATTTTTTGTCATTATTCTAAAGTCACAGCTATCACTTCGATATACTACTATAGAATCTTTTACGGAACAATAAGACTCATCAATAAGAAAGAAATGGCAATCTTACTCACCGAGTTATATTGAATTCAATTTACTCTTTATACGCATATTATATATTCCTTACTCTTCTCCTTTCCTCTCTGTCTCTCTCTCTCTCTCTCTATGCGCCCTCATTTACGTACGTTTGCAGTACTCATCAATATGGATCCTCATGCATGTGATCTTTTACGCGCCACCACGGTAATGCGCCAGTGATGATTGCATCGGCATCCAACATAGAGAGAGAGAGAGAGCAACATAACGTTCTATTTCAGATGAAACAAAGAGCGAACAATGTAAATTAGTAATTCAGTGATGGATATCTTTTTTTATGCGATCTTCGTTGCGTTTCAATTATTATTCTTTTTCCTTCTTGCTTTCCATATAGATCCGACGACAATATCTTCCCTATTGTACACAATCTTAATTCACTCCTATCAACACTTCTACCAGTAAGGAGCAAATCGGAAAAATGTGTATCTATCGGCATCGTCATCGGTTGAAATAACAATGCACACCAAGAATAAAGAAGCAAGCAGAGAGAGATCTGTCAAACAGACAAGACAAAGGCCTGTCAGAAAGCTTATATATGTACACAATAAGAAAAGATGTAGCGAGCGCGTGGGCGAGTCGTTGATGATTGATGAAAACACCAGTCGAAATCATGGAGACGGGATTTGACATAAATGTGACAACATCTCTTTGAATGACAAATAGATAGACAAAAGCAAAAAGTTTTTCTTCTGACTTAACAACAATTATATCCTTTAGACCAGATGGTATTGTCTCATTATCGGTAACGACTGTTCTTGTTTTGACAGCAATCGAAACTTGAGCGAGCGGATAACAACCCGAAAAATAAAAAGAGGAACTTCAATATGTTTCTATGTCTACTTAGTCCTTGATTATCAATATCGCATTAGAGCAATCGATCTAGCTTATGCAATTATCATTTCTATATGTAGAGCTGTTCAAAACGAGTTACCCGCTGACTTTTACATCACCAATATGTTCTTAGTACGTTTTTCTTTTATGATCTTCTTGTAATATAAAAAAAAATAATAATAATAATTGACAACAATAGGCTATGTGTCAAGATCGTCCAATAAATGTGCATATGTATGTTGAGTTCTCAGCATGCGTAAATATCACGACCTATCTCATGCATGGTCATTTGAAAAAAAAAAATTCTGCCTCTTCTCTTTACGATTTGCTTTATCGGCATGTCGGCAATTCAGCTGTCATTATTTGAGTTTTATCTTACTTGAAGTTTTTGTTTTGTCATTAATATTGGCGTCAATATCTTGTTGCCAATGTCGTATAGATTCTGAAAGACAGCAAGTGCTGTTAATAATTGGCCATCTCGACATGCTAATAGTAGCTGCTTATCTCTTTGACATGTGCTTATGCGATTGCATGCACATAAAGAATATAGAGGACAGAGCGAAAATGAAATGATGAATTATATGCCACAAACACGCGTCGACTGAAATCACTGTAAGTATGGACAGGCAGCTATAAAAAAAAATACACAATACTAACAGGGAGAGAGAGAGAGACACTTATGACGTCGATTTTCGTATCTTATCGTAATAGTTGCTGTTCTCTCTCTCTCACTCTGTTTTCACTTTCTTCATCTTTTTCTTTATTTCTCGTCACTACATCATTCCTCTCTAGTGTGCACGCGGCGTACAAATATGTATACATGTGTACATATATGCATAATATATATATAGAAAAAAACTGATTGATAGACAGACAATCCTTGTCAACCGTTCATTGACACTCATTTGACTATCGAATGATAGACACATCGAGGTCACGAGAGACTTACGCATATGTAATTCACATATTTGAACACTGCATAATACATTGAAAAATATTTATATGCATATAATCAATGTTCAATTGAATAAATGTCAGTCAAACTCATAGAAAATTTTCTCATGAAAAAAATAATCATAACCTTAAATTTCTGTTTTCTCATCTTTAAAAGAACATCAGATTATCTCTTATATTTTGTTTGCTATTATTATTATTATTATTATTATTATGTCAAAAGACTAATTATTAGATAATAATGTCGGTATATTGACAATATAACTAGCTTTTAATTTGAAAAGTTAATGGCGCATTTTTTTCATTAAAACAAAAGATGATCTCGGCAACAGAACTTAAACCGATCTCTTATTCTGATGAACAAATCAATGAATATTATGAAGTATTTTCTTTCTTTGATCATCATAATACAGGCAGAATCAGTCTAAATGAATTGGGTTTAATTATTCGATCGATTGGTTTTAATCCAAGTGAATTATTAATCGAACAATATCAACAAGAATATGTAGAAAAAAATGGCATAGATAAAATCGATTTTCAACAATTGTTACAAATACTAATGTATTTCACAACTGAAATTGAGGATGAAATTGATATTATTGAAGCATTTCGTGTTTTTGATAAAGAAGGTCAAGGTATGATTGTTTTCATGATTAAAATCTTTCACTGTCATTTCATCACGATAGAGTAAAACATACGTTCCTTGTGAATCAGACTGTATCGAATGATGTTGTCTTTCGTTTTCATTCTCTATTTCAAATGATTGAAAATAATTATTTTAAAATAGACCAGTGTTTGGTTTTTGTTTTTTTAAATTTGAGAAGATTGATTTGTTTTTCTTTTTGTTTTGAATAAGGTTTCATAAGTAAAGAAGAATTGATGCATGTTATGACGCATCTTGGTGAAAAATTATCGATCGAAGAAGCACAAGAAATGATGCACGATGCTGATATTTATTGTGATGGAAAAATTCGTTACGAAGAATTCGTTAAAATAATGACGCAATTGAATTGATTTCGATGCAACATTGTTCTCTTGCGATTTTATGATTAAAAGAAAAAATTTAATGTGAAAATTTCAGATGAAATAATGCTTGTGTGAGTAAAATTTCTCCTGAGACAAATCATTCTTGTTTTTGAAAAATAAATAAATCAGACAATTTTTAGACGTAGAAATAAAGTTGCTTGTTTTTATATCATTTGATAGGTACTATAAGATAGTCGAAGGATTCGAGTATCACTTGTTGAAAAACACATTGTTCAGACGCAAGCCTACAGTTTTATCTTATATTTATGACAGTTCGTGATAAGAAATTCTTTGCTAATCAATACCACTTCTAAATGAACTCATTGTTTTACAATAGAAACAGCGTATATTAATGATGAACCTAGATATGAATAAAACATAGAGTCGAATGTCATAAGTTAATAAATAACAGACAGTAGTCATATTTATATAAATATATGTAATTAAATTTTGTGCTAGATGAATGCAACATTCGTTACTATTGATTCAGTAGTCTGTCGTTCATATCTGGAAATAAAAGCAACGGTTCGTTATTCACTTTTTAATTAATGAACCTATTCAAAAAGAAATATATATAATGCACGATGATGTATGACTATGGCAAAATGCCAGTACATAGTAATTTATTTGGATTGAAAAAATAAGGTTCGCGAACAGCTTCATACACATAATTTACTTGCCACATGGTATTAGTAAAAATGACTGTGTGTGAAAACAGAAGAAGACAATCTTTATAAAAGAATTTGAAGTCTAATATCACATCAATAGAAAGAAGTTTTGCTTGAAATTCTAAGACAACAATTAAAAGCTTCCACAATTTATGTACAAAAACATTAACTGTAATCGACTAGGCAATTATAAAATATTCGAAATGTGCTTTTCCCATCAATATCAAGAAAAACCAGTAGGCCTAAGTGACACCAATAACTGTCATGTCAAGTCAAAATCAAGTAATTTACTTAATGGACCTATATGATTACTTGTATCATGTCAGTCGAGGGTCAACTGACTCGAAGTTCTAACAAATGCTATTTTTTGGAACTGTGAACCATCGTTTAGTTTTCTAAAAATGAAACTTTCACATTAGTATGCAGTGGAAATTACAATATTTAGATTTACGATAGCGTTTGTTGCTTGCAGATAATAATTATCATTGCGAAAGATTTTATTTCATTGTTACAATTGTATTCGTACTATCAATTAAAGGTTAGAACAATCTTGTGCATTAGCCAAGAGAAATAACATATTTCGTACATATTCAATTACTTGGCTTATCTTCTCGTCATGTATACCCTATGTTTTGATTTGCCGTGTCAGTTTGTAACGGAAACATGAATCACGAAAGGTCATGAACGAAGTTCTCAACATGATAAGTTGTTTATATTTTCAATATACATATAAATTGCTGTGCAGATTGTATATATCTATATATAAGAGCCTTAGTGGTCCGTACGATCTTTCTAATAGTTTTGTTTCCAATACAGTTTTCATCAAGCATTATATTTGACGAAACATAATATTCACATGTATACTTTTTATTTTTTCAAACACACGTCAATCGCAAGTTGCTGACAGTGTTGTTTTGCAAAACAGTGGTGCAATGCGTACATCGATTGTAAGCAGTCATCTGACACTTGTTTACTTCTTCGTCATTGATTCGCGAGTAAATCATAATGTTTCCATTTTTTAGCACAATGTGTTGGAATCAAAGGAAAAGAATAAGAAAAAACGCCATAAATCAATCACATGACAAAATAGAGTACATTGTGTGATCGATAACTATGGCGTAGATATGAGAGGAATTTCAATATTATTAAGCCAAAGGGTTAATAGCATGCATGTCAAGTGTCCATAAATATTGGTGAATAAATAATTTCAGAATGATTTTCAACACATGAGAATTGCTAAATATAAACGGAATTATTTTAGGGCGCTTTCGTCTTTGAAATCTACTTATGATATGAGATTTTCTCATGATATTCGTCCAATCACAACGAGCATCGATCTATCTGAAATTTGGAGCTTATTAGAGATGTGTTCTAGCGTTAGTGTCGAAGAATTTTCTAACTATACAACGGTCTATAGTGAAATATATAAATTATTTTTTACAATTAATGCTGAAAAAGTATTTCTGCATCTTCAGTCCTTTTGCTTTCATGCGGTAGATTTTGATTCTTGAAGTATATGCTAAAAAAAACCTTGAACATAGTAGAACTGTTACAAATTAAACTTGATGAGGAACACTCTTGTCGGAAGGAAATTGATAGTTATGATACGGAAAGGTGTGAGTGTTTTGTCAAGGTCTTTTCCTCATCTATCAAAGTGTTCGCAGAAAAATTCGCTAGATGTATCTTTTCTATGCAGCCAATTCTTCAAATTTGATGCATCTCGCCCGTTGATAATATATCCGTTTAGTGATATGTATATATATATATGTATATATAACCGTCCAGTTAAAGAAAAACAAACAAACAACTAACAGTGTCTTTTGCTTCAACTGGAATTTCACAAGTGGCAAAAAAATTTCTATTTTCTATACTGTCGAACCACAATCAAGAATAGAAACGAAAAGGAGGAAAAGAAGAAAAAAAAGAAGAGAATACGTACAACCGTCTAGGACAATAACAGAGTTTAACGTATACTTATATTTAAAGATCAGCGAAAAAAATAGTTACGATGGAAAACTTCTGAAAATAAGCACCAGTTTTATAATCAAACAAGATATATGTATATATATATATTGTACAGCTGTTGAAGACAGGAGAGAGACAAGAGAAACATATGATGTTCATGCACCGGTGAAAAGAACAAGTATAAAAAAATAATAAATGACACAATAACAAGAAAAATCACCGAAAATGTTATTAAACCACTAATCTAGAGATATGCAAAGAAGATAAAAAGGGAGAAAGAAAGCGTAGTTTACGTTTTAGCTTCATTGAGCGCATTTGCCTCGGCATCAACTTGCTTCAACACAACTTTTCTTGTTTGAACCGTTGTTATCTCAGTTGTCGATGGCGCTGTTGTAGCTGTACTTGTTGAAAAAAGAGCAACCACTATTTCATATGTACTCATCATAATAGCCGTATTCTATAAAGAATTTAAATTAAAAAAACCGTATCTTTAAAAAAATACGCCATTTAATCTTACAGGAATTTGTCGAATCAGATGTGTTAATAAACCTCGATAAAGGCCAGCAACACTTTCTTCACGTATGACTGTTCTAAATGTTTGAAGAAATGTCCTATACTTGGTACCTTCTTCTCTTAAACGTGTACGAATAACTTCATGAGGATAACATAACGTGCTGGCACATGATTTTGAACACGCAGCAGCACCCAAATATGATAAGAAATCAAAAAGATCCGGATCATCAGATGCACGATTTTGACTTGCTTGAATCAGCTGTAACTGTGCTTTGATTTGTTCATAGATGACAAAATGAACTATCGTTTCCGATACACCAACATACGATGCCGATAAGCCTAGTTGTTAGGTTAGTTCAATGTTTATTTAATTTCAAGTGACGAAATAAAGTTACCTTTATAGAAGCCTCGAAGACCACCTTGACGATAAATGTTTCGAACAACATCCATAGCACGAAGATTTCTCAAAGATCAAAAGTATAATTAGACTATTGTATTTAGTAATGAATCGAACCAGTTTTTAGAAATACGCTTATTCTTGTTGAATATTATTTAAGATAGAAAAAAAGTGAATGGTCAATTGACGGAAAACGACCCTTTTCAATTAAGAAACGGAATTAAGATTTTCACTAATAATAAATACTATAAAGCATATGCACTTTTCTCTTAATCTCATATCATTCGGCCTTCATAAGAATGGCATTAGAAGAAGCATTATCTGTCTGTTGACATGTCTCTATCGATGCTGTTTCGTTATCTGAAAAAGTTCCTAAAGATTTATTTGAGCATTGAAAATGAAATTATTCGTTTTTTTCTACATACAATCGAATATATCTGTAATAATTTATATAAGAAAACTAATTTACCCTTGATCAAGTTGAAGTCGAGTTTTAACGAACCACAATGGATTAGTACATGTAGACATAGCAAAACCTTTAATAGAAAACAATTGTCTTTTTTTTCTTTTAAATTCTCGTTTTGACAGAAATCAATTCATAACATCAAAAATATTCCAGTTAAATAATCGCTTCATTTTCTATTGTGACGTTGACTAATATACATTGGATAAAAGTAGAACTGAACAAAAAAAGAATGCTGCCTATCAAATCTGTCGCGACGGATTTACTAATTATCTCAGTTGTTTTCGTCTCTGATTCATTATTTAGTTTTCGATTGTTGTTGATCAATCTATTGTCACCAGGGACATTATTTTTCACAAATACAATGCTCTTATTGTTTATAAAAGGCTACTACCTGCAGCAGCTGCCGATGTAACATGTACCAATGGCGTTTCTCGTTCCATTTCTTCGACTAGAAATGATTTTGTATTAGCATAGGCAAAAAAATAAATTGCCCTATAAATATTAATACATGTAATTATAAGCATGCATAGATTCTCATTCATACCGAGATGGTGCCACACCAACTAAATTTGGTACCAAACCTTTGAAAAGACCAGGAACGCCTTCATATTTTAGAATGTACCTACAAAAAACAAATCATGACTCTTCAGTGTCTTGAAAGGCTGGTCCACTCTAGGGAAATCTATACCGAAAGGCAGCTATGATACTTGGACGTTTATTGGAAAACGGCATTGAACGACGCATATTATAGGTCACAGTATTACTCATAGATGAGCTTAGATTTAGATGATTGTATTCTTTTGAAACTGAACTTTTTGAAGATTGATATCGAGTTTTGATTACTTCTAGTGGACATGTTAGTACAGCTCCAAAAGTACCGGCAAGTCTATTGTTAGCAAAAAGAGGCAGTTGTAATGTAGAAAAAAATGAATCAATGTTTTACCCTCCTGCCAATAGATGAACGTATGACGAACGATTCGAATTCACGTGTTGGTGTTGTTCAACGGTGGTATCCGGATCATCGGGAGTAGTTGTTGACATAGTAAGAATAGTAATAGTGAGTAACGTGAGAATAATATGAGAAATGTAATACTACTAATGATGATAATGTTCGACTATGGATGAGCATTTAGAAATTAAAGTTTTTAAATCGTTCCCGGTTTCATTTTGATTAATGTTTAGTTGTCTGCTATGCTGTTTTGATTTTTTAAAGCTAACTAATAGAATATTTTATTTAATAAATGATAAGAAAAAATATTGAACATATCTAAAATAATCAAATGCTACAATTCGACGTATTTAATAGATGAAATTCGATAGTTTAGACTAGAAGTCAAAGATTATTCTATAACAGATAAGTGAACGGAAAAATTTTCCACAATGAATTTGTTAGAATAGAACATTTTGTTTGTTTCTTATTATATATGGCTATTAAAACAAAATCAACGAGTAAAAGCCAACCATGTTTATATAATATTTTCGCCTTGTGCAAATAAGGCGTAGAAATAGAGAACACAAAAGATATTTATTCTATTCTCATTGCTAACTGTCAGATAAGAAAGTCAAATACCTAAACAGAATTTATATGAAACTAATAATTATGCGGTAATTAATGCATGAGGGAAAGTTTTAATTGACGGCTCTAAATTTCTATTCACCTGTATCGATTTTTAAACAAGACAGATAAACAACGCTTTATGAAATAGAAAGCTAACCGCAACAAGTCTATATAATCATTCTCTCATTAAATGCAATTTGCAAAACTGTCATTATGAAGCCCTGTCGATGTATCAACGAATAGCTTTGCCGATAGAAACCTTAATATTAGGGCGTTTTTCGACATTACTTATACAAGAAGATTGCAAGTGTCGATAAAAATCTAAAGTAATGCGAGTTCTTCTACTTAATGTATTGAAAAACAATAATAGGACGCGATGTTTTACTTTATTGTGTGATAAACAACATCTAGTGATCATAAAAAAAAGATAATGAGAGGCAAATCATAAAAAACAGATAATGAGAGACAAATCATAAAGGACGTTCAAGTAAAGATCGCTTTTTTCATGACTGGTTTCCCTGGCTTTCGTATTCTTCAGTTCTAAAAGAATATTGATGACCGTGTACATCGATGATGGAATAATTTTCATTTTCTTACTTAAAGTTAGGGTGAATTTACGTAGTAGTCCTTTACTCTGGTAGATCTAGTTTTTGCATTGCTTCTTTTTTTTTTCGTAGTACACTAGGAAAAAATTATGGAATTCTAAAAAGTCCTTTTCGTAGTGAAGATGTCCTTTCGTGAACGGCATCAAAGCGAAAACGACATTCCCGTGCTTCTCGTTGCTGTCATGAACGCCTGAGTGCACGATAGAAGAAAAATATATTTAAAGTCATAGAATAAATTACGTTTACTATTCTTCCACTTGAACATGCATTTACCAATATTGAAACAAGTCTCTATTGCCACGAGTAAAATGCATTGTGTCCACTTCACTTTACAAGCAAAGTGCAAATTAGTCTGTATGAACCAGGCCAGCAGGTGTTTTTCATATTCGAACTTATACTTAATATACCTGTGGCTAAATAACAATGCTGCCTACTGTTATGTTCGCGCTAGAAAATGTGTCTTTAATTAAGATGATACGAAAAAATTTACGATTGAATATGTGCACCTATCGTGCTGTCAGTACATAGAAAACGTCATGCTGATACTATCTGATAGTTACGTTGCTTTTATTGCGTGATAAATAAATAAAATTCGTATCTAAAACTAAATTGTTTTCTTTTTACGTACGTATATTGTGTAACGAATTTACCATACACATGCTCAGAAAAATTTCATGCTCACAAAGAATGTAACGGGACTCTGACAATTATTCAATAAGTTTCCAAAATGGACACTAATTTGTTGGCACTAGAATAGAAAATATTATTTTACGTTGTTTATTCGTTTAACATTTATTTTTTTTCGATAGAAAGCATGCGAAAAATCTATTGTGCTCTTTTTTATTATTAGTGCATGTGCGTAGCTAAGCAATAATTTCTGAATGGATTAGAACGATCGAATGAAATGCCTCCTTGTCATCATTTGATAATGCCAATGTCGAATCCTATTTCGCGATGAATCATACTAATTTGTTTATTGTTTTTGCTACAAATCAGGATGACTGACATTTTTGCATGCTAATATTAACGTCATATTATTAGATATAATGGCTAGTGGTTCGCGAATATTATTACCGTTTGCATTATGGCCAGAAAATCCCCCATCATTATCCGTGTCGTCGCTATTTATAAATTTTGCAAGTGACGATCTCATAACGGGTACAAATGATGGTTTTATTGTCTGTTGGAAAATCTTGTCAGATCATCAAAAGGTAATTTTTTCAGTAAGATAAAAATACATCGTTGATTGAAAATTTTAATTTAGATCATCCCAAGATTAATGTTAATTGGTCATACAAATCAGGTTGCATTTATTGTTGCTTCATTATCAACCCACCAAATCGAACAATTTGTTAGCATTTCAGATAATGATGGGTATGTTATAAATCAGAGTTCCCAATGGGATGGGATGACTCATTTTTTCCCATCCCACTTCGAGCTCGGTTATGAAATATAATTTTGTTCTTCTTATTAAAATTATTCAATTTTTAAAGAGAAATAAAATTATGGAGTAATGAAGATGGTCATTGTGTTGAACATATACGAACCAATCTTAAACATCGTTCTGTACAAGTAAACAGAATTTTTAACAGTTTCTTTTTATGTATTTATGATTCATTTTCTTTTTAAACAGTGTTTTAATTATCAATTAACAAATGAAAATTTTCTCATATGTTGCGGTTGTTATTCAGAAATACTCATTTATGATATGCGTACACTTGAAATTAAATATACTCTTACACCATCAAATGTTAACGCTGATTGGATATCAGCATTTTTTGTATTTCAAAAGGCGAATGCTCCAGGTTAGTTTCAGACTACATAATCAGTTTTTAGGAAAAATAATTTTTGTTTTTTAGATGTTATTATTGCTATTGGATTACTCGATAGTGGTTGTGTTAAATTATGGGCATTTGATCCTCGTACAGCTACTTCGAATGTAAGATTAAACATTTTCTTGAGCATGTTTTTTTTTCTTTATAAAATTTTCTTTTTTTTATAGACAGCTATCGAAGGTACCAGCATAGGAAACAATAATAGTCTTGTACCAGTGGATCTTAAAGAACATGAAAGTAAAGAAATTCGAACACAATTCGGTTCCATGATTGTACCGTGCGATGAATGTCAAAGAATGATGCTCATTGTTCATGGTCAAGGTTGGCATGTAAGTCATAATGATTTTTATGAATTAAAATAATGAATAATCATAATTTAAGATATTTGATGGAATCGATTTTACGGAATTATGTTCGTATGTCATCGATGGTAACGACATTGTTAAAAATGAACATTGGATCAATGGATATTTTCCAACGCAGGATTTAGTTTTACTTTTTTCTGCTCGAGGTTATGCGCATTTTTTTCGTCTTCCAGAAAAGTAATTCAAATGATGCGTGTCAAAATGTTGTACACTTATTTCGATTTTTCTTTTAGTGCAACATTTACAAATCCAAAATTTCGTTCACAACATAACAAGACTGATATGCAATTGCCACAATGGTTATGTAGATTAAGTGTTGGCAATGAATTAGTAAGAATTGAGGTTTTCTTTCAATCTCATAAAAACATCAAATTTATTTTGAAATGAACGCTAAAGTATTTCGATACGGAGTCGCACAGGAGTAGATGAGTGTTTTAAACCGATTGTTAAACTTTAAACGACAGATATTATTGAATGTTGAAACTTACGAAGTTGAATTTTCATAGTTTCTGAATGTAAGAAGAAATTTATTAATTTTAGAAACTTCCTCTAACACCAACTTTTTCTTGTCATACAAAATTAAAACATTGTCAAATTTATCGAGTTGATGCCTCTGGTCAAATATCTGTTTGGCAAATAAATCTAAAACAACTTGCAACATCCAACGGTACCGTCTAATTCTTGTTTTTTTTTCTGCCGTTCTTAATACCATTGAAATATTTTCATAGATATACTTCCAACAAGTTCAATTTCTTATAAAGATATTTGGGCACATGCAATATCAAATATTCGTACTATACGAAAAATTCTAAACGATGTAAATTTATTCAATAGATTTCATATTCTTACAAACATTTAAATATTTATTTAGATATTACCAAATAAAATAAATAAATTAACGGCCTCCTGTCATTTGATTACAAAGGATCGTCTTGGATTTGGTACTGATAATGGAAAGATTTATATCGTACCAGCCTTACAGTTAATTTCCAGTCTTTTCTTAAATAATGATTATAAAAAAGAAAATTTCGGTATTGAATTTTTTCGCATTTTGAATTAAAAAGAAATATAATTTTCTTTAGATATCCAAACACTTGTTGGTCACAATCAAACGATAACATGTTTAATACATCCACATAGTGAATATTCACGCTATGATATTAAGCATTTAGTTAGTGGTAGCATTGATCATTCCATACGTTTATGGGATTTAGAAAATAGTACACAATTACATATGTTTACCGTACATTCCGGATCGATTCTTATGTTTCACATTCCACCGCCTATGCTTAATGTAAAAAATTGAAATTGAAATTCATCGTTTATTTTCACTAAAATAATTTGGATTTCTTGTAGGTTAAAGTGCAATATTGTGTATGTTCAGTAGCTAATGATCATAGTGTTTCATTGATTAGTTTAAAAGAACGTAGATTAATTCTATTGGCTAATCGGCAATCATTCCCTGTTGTTGGACTTCGTTGGAGAATCAATGATGATTTTTTACTGATAAAATGTTCCGATGGAAGTTTATTTGTTTGGCATATTGAAACAGGAAATCTTGATCGTATCGAACAAGGAATCGTAGCTGATGAACTATTTGACTGGTATAATGATCCGAGAATACTTAATGGAAGTTCGGATCTTAACGATCCATTGTCAACAGTTATGGTGCCTGCACATTATCTTCAAATAAGATCAACATGGAAAAGAAGAGATTATGATCAAATTAGGAAATTAAATAAAAAATTCGGTATGAGGAAAAAATGATGCGTTCGTATTTACTTTAAAATTGAGACGATGATAACATACTATGTACCAGGAGAATTACGCTACTCATCGTTTTTGCTTTCTAGAGCGCTTTTCTCTTGTTTTGTTGGTAATAAAATCAGGTCCAAAGATTGTTTTCTTTTCTATGAAGGTGTTTCACGTCATGATTTAATGGGTATATCATCGTTTAAACATTCAGAATATCGTTTACCAATCATCGTTCAACAATTTCATACTAATCTTGGTGACGATTTAGCAATGCTTATTCTTTTTGATTTACTTCAACTTATCAGTAAGTAAAATTCTTTTAGAATAAAATATAAATTAGATTTTTGCTAATTGCTCTGCTCTATGAATATTGAATTTTATTTATTTATATGCTCGTGCTAGGTCAAATCATTATGTTCGATCTTGAAAAGCAACACGCTCAAAAAACTAGTAATACTCGCTTGTCGTTGCTGTCTTCTTATCAGCTAACCTTTTTCCTAATTAAATTCTTCTTCTTCTAAATTTTACTCGTTTTCATTAGAAAACATTGAAACAGCAAATAAAGATACTCGTGCATCATTGGATGAAACATCAAAATCACTATCAACCCTATCGAATCTACTGGTTGCATTACTCCATCCGTGGTCATTCAATAAAAATGTTGATCAACTATGCGAACAACGTCTTCATCTCAAACGTATTAATAGATTTTCCTCCTTTGGTATACTAAGTAAAAATGATCACTTAACCATTGTTCTACCTACATGGCAACAACATTTAAATGATAACATACCGGAAACCTTTTTGCCACCTCCACCGAAATTAATTTCATTTGCTGAAACAGATATTGAAGATGAAGAAACATTAAAACAGTACGTATTCATCTAAATATCATCTACAGCTCATTGAAAGTCTAAGTCACAATTACTCACTTAAGAAATTTCAAAAATTCATGAATTTACACAGGATCTCAATTATCATATATGTATTTTATATAGTAAGACTTAACGATTCTGACTGATTAGCAGCTCAAGGTTAAATCAGACAGAGTCTTGAAAATAAAAGCACCTGTTTTTAAAGATCGTCGCAGTAGATTCCCAGTCACGATAGAAATTTTTGGTTCGTATGCATGGAACGTTTTATTTTAGAAAACGAGAACGTATGGAAACTTATGTGTATCAATGGCGATGGAAATACTCTACCATTCTTAATACTGAACATTTATTAAGTTTAGTTACAATGGTCTATATTTTAATGAATTGCGATCGTTGGATTAATAATATGTAAGTTTATATTTTTCAGCGAATAAAATTTCTCTTTTTTTCTCTCTTCACCTAGATCCAGTGATCAAGACGAGCAAGTTCTAGTAAATAAAACAAAAACAAAATTCTTTTTAATAAGAGATTTCTGTTTCTAGTTGACACAACGAGAATGTTGGAGTAAACTGTTGCAATTCTACTGTTCAGACATGATTGAACAATGTCAAACAACAGCTTTTGAATCATTATCCATTGAAATCTTATGTTCACATTGGCAAGATTTATGTTTAGAAGTATGTATTAAGAAACGATTTCACTGAACATCTTCCTACTAGCCTTTTATTTTCTTTCAGTTGCGTGATGCTGCTAGAAAATTATTAGAAAAAGAGCTTGATCATTTACATAATAATACTGATTCCTGGTACATATTTATTTCTAAATGGTCGAATTTATTTAACCAATCATTCAGTAAAGAAATGGATGGAGCTTTATTTGATCAAGATATTCGAGATATATTTGTTGATGATATATATTGTAAGAAAATTTTGAAAACGAAAAAAATCAACAAAAGTTATTTTAATATTTTGTTTTTGTTAAAGATAACAATGAAGTAACAACGACGGCTACATCGAAAGAACAATATAAAGCGCAACAATTATTATCGATTGTACTTATTGGTATTATCGGTGCACGATATGGTCAAGAAATTGAACCAACAAAACAATCATCGGCTCCAATTAAAGGATTCACAGTTGACAGTCCAGAAATGATTTTAAAATTGAGTAAGAGATTGCGTATTATAGAAACTCATATTGTAAGAAAAATAATCGTCAGTGGTATTTGGTTTTCATCAAAAATAAGGAGATTTTTTGTGATACGAAAAAAGAGCACGATATGTAGAGACCATCAAAATCAATAGTAGTTTTCAATCGGGACCCGGATGGCTCTGTGATAAAAAGAGATGACCATCAACAAAATTAAAGATACTGAAAAAGGATTTTTTCCTGGTGTCACTGAAATGATCTTTATTAATCGAATTCTTCCTTGTTTTAGGTCGTATTTTAACAAGTCTTTTATCTCCGTCGAATTTCGATCACATTCCAGTGCACAGTGCTCTTCGTCGAACAGCTACCGAGCTGATTGGTCGTGGCTATACTATATGGGAGCCATATTTAGATATTGGACAAGTCCTACTAACACTACTTGATCTATGTGCTATTAGTGACAGTTCAACAGTAACAAGCAAGTAAGTAATTTGTTGTTGTTCAATAAGGCGGCTGTTGAGTGGGAATGATGATTTCAGGCCTGATGTGCATTCGAGCAGGTAGTATTAATAACGAGGGTGTTGGGATTGCTTGCTTTGTTTTAATCTAGAGAATATGATCTAACAATCCAACGACACGCAACAAGGTGTGTTGTTTGAAAAACACATGCATGTTTTTCTTTTTCTTGTATTTATTGTATTCGTCTCGTTGAATACCCAATACCTTACTTTAGTATCATGTCTCTCTTTTTGTTTCTATTTGAAAAAGTTCAATCTTCGTTTTAGTGTACTTAGCGGAATATTAACACAAAAAACTGATACTTGTTTAACAGCACGAACAGCACTTAATTTAATTGCGACATCTCGTTCAAATGTAGTTATAATAACACTAGCACGCGAGATCGCTAAATATGTTCTTGCACAATCGGGAACAATATCATCGGTACCAGCGCGTACAGCGACACCATCACAAACGTCGATAACCATAAAAAATGAACAAAAAACTGAAATACTTCGTCTCGTTCGAATTCTTATTGAAAAATGTCCACACGATGTTGCGGAATTAATTCTCGAAGTAAAATATTGAGATAACAAATGTAAATTGCTAGATGAATCTGTTCGTTTTTACTTATAGGTTACTGATATTACTTTAAATTGTATTGATTTAAGCGTTCTTCGACATAGAGGTATTCAAGCTGTATCAGAAACATTTGGATTACTGTTAAGGTAATTGTACTTCTAGTATTTTCAAAGTATCTCTCTATGATTTGAAATGAATCAAAATGCACTGTGATTCTGTCGCTACGATAGATACATTATTTCGATCGATAGTTTTCGTGAACAATCACACGGACAATTTCTAAACATATTGTCTTTAGATATCCAATCGTTACCTATTGCCATGACTCGCCAAAATTATGTGTTGGCACAAGAACTGGCGTTCTTGCTTTATACGACTTGAAAACACCCAAATATCAAGTAGGAAATTTCAAATTATCTTCGTCATTAAAAAAAGTAAGCTTTTTGTTTTTTGTTTTATTTAGGCATGCCAAGCTCATCCAAAAAATGAGGTTATTTCATGTGTAGAATTTTCACCCGATGGAAAATATCTCGCTTCATATTCAGCTTACGAAGGCATATTATATTTTTGGCAGGTAAAATATTTTTTGGTACAAGCTTTTCAAAATCTATTTTCTTTTTAAAAACATAGACCGCAAATACGTTTTTCGGTTCAACAAGTACGATTCATCTTGTATCAAGACATGCAGCTCAACGGCTTGATCGTTCAATACCATCACCGATGAAAAAAGTTGATCTTACTTGGATTGATCGTTCGAGTGTTCGAATGTTTTGGCATATTGATAAAACTGAAAAGACATTCAAAGTATAAATCAACAACCAAATCAAACAGTGACTTCTCTTTTTTCCTACTCTTTTTATATTGTCCCCTGTTAATGTTGTGCAATAGAATCGGAATTTTAAAGAGCAAATACATATTAATTTATTAATTGACGAAAATCAATTCCACATTTTTTTCTTTTTCTCCGTCTATTGAATTTAAATTAAACCGATTTTTTTTATCCAACTAAATCTAGTTCGATATATGATTATTTGTTTTGTAGGCGGGTGTCCTGACTTATGATGAGTCTACAATTCTTTCTTGAACGATACTAATTTTAACATGAACGATTGGATGAAAATATGTTAATGTAAATGTCATTACTATTGATGTGCAATGTAGGTGTGATGACGGGTTAATATGTCACTTGGCAACCTCTATTGACATTAACATCCGCAGTATTAGTAACAAGAAATCCTAAACTTTGTCCATAATCTAGTGCAGCAAACTTGCTACTATTTGTTTTGATATATTTTTTGTGAGATTTATTGATATTGCGAAACGTAACAGGCCGAACTATGGATGGGCGTGTAAGAAGAGCAAAGCAGAAAAAATAGATATAATCAATCTAAGTTGATGATACCGAATCTTTGTCTTTCATAAATGTTAATCAACTGTGTAGTGGTTCTAATAACATTTGCAAAGTTAAATATAACCTTGACGTTACTCGTAATTGTACGATCAATATTTTTTTATCAAGGTTTCATTCTTGCATTTGTTTATGTTTCAGGAAAAAACCCTCATCAATGATCTTACGGATGGCGGGAATGATATGTAACAAAGAAAAGCCATTAATTCATAGACTACATAAAAACTAATGAACATAGTAATAAAATCAAATAAACCGTCCATGTTAAATAATACAATGAAAATCGACCTTTATTGAATTGTTCATTATATTCTATTAGTTTACATTACGTTGCAAGCATATGAGCCGTGATAATTATTCGTTCACTTAAAAGTATTGCTTTCATTATGTCTCGATTATCCTACGTAATAAGAATTACGAGCAATATGTAAACCGTATCCTAAATAACTCAATCCGTGAGATAATAACAAAACAGCGTTTTATTATCTCATATAAATAGAATATAACATATCTGTTAATTATGTTGAATAGGATCGTTTTAATCCCTGATATTCGAAGAAGATAAATAGCGTAATCATACCATGTCTGATGACCTTTAATGATATATTATTCAGGCACTATAACAAGATAGTCGATACATGTGTATGCGTAGAAAAACAGCAATCATTTTATTAATCTACTACGAAATGGCTTCTTCTCCACTATTTGAATTTACAACATCAGCAAATAAGTCCTGCTATCATGCTGTGCTTTAACGAGCTATACGCTTAAGATAAAATAAGCTCGTATTCGTATCACACCATCCATGAGTTGACTGTTGTGGCCTATATAGAGAAAAATTATACACAGAAAAAAAGTTATCTGAATGTCATAAATCACTCTGAGAAATATGTTTTCTCTCTCTTCGTAACACTAGATTGGAATGATTATAAAAACAATTCATCTTATCGAAACTGACATAGGAAAATATGTATTTACGGATAGTGGAAATCTTGGATACGGCATAAAATATACTTGTTTTTTATTGCTTGTATAGCCGAGTGTGTTCTACCATATTTCCTCATCGTCCGGGTACATACAATTAGGATTAGTAGTAGTAGTAGTATACGTGCCATTGATTTCTGTATATTAAGATCAATTACAAGACTCCGGCACTGAAATCTATATCTCAACATATTTTTTCCAGTGATACAAATGACCTAACTAACAAAACAAAAATTCCATGAATTTAATGGGACTTAACATCGAATACAACAATAAAGTCAGTTCTGATAGAATCCCATATCACACATCTTGATTTTTTTCCAATGTTTCTCACATGAAAAATAAATATTTCTTTAATTAGATATAAAGTTTATTCGTGCATAGATAAAATACAACATCAAGACAATGATTAATTCATTGTATACTTTTCTTAAACATCTGTTAGGCATACGCGCTCTGCAAGACGAAAAAAAAATCGATTGATCCATTGATAAAAGGAACATTCTCAGATATGATCATACTTCTATTGACCACCAAAAAAGCATGAAGCCAGTCACAGTTGAGCAGCGTCTTCTTATTTTTTGGTCTTGCTTATTTTATATATGTGATAGGTTACATATGTATACTTTTATACAAAAGAAATTATGCTCAACTGATTTCCCTATGTATAAGCAGACGAGCCCTAGAGATGGAGAAGTATTGCAATTAGATCCATATTCATGCAAGCATGTTCGATAGATCGAGGGCAAGGCGAAATGTGTTTTCTTTTTCCTTTTCTCATCATTGGACAGTATCGTTCTGTATGGCAGAAAAAAATAAATCATCATCTTCAACATTACATTGATGGTCATCATAATAGGAGGAGAACGAAAGAAGTAGCATCACATCACATAGATATCTCATCGATATATAGCTATATATACATATACAGTTCAGACGTTGGTCATATTGACCGTTGTTCTCCTATTTAAAAGATGCTGTTTATTATAATAACAACTGTACTCCTGGCAACTATCAAAATCAGTCATACAGGTAAAATTGATAGTTCGATTTATCATATCAAAAACGTTTCTGCCCGATGAATATAGATGGCATCAAAACAACTTTTCCAGTATCGATTATTTTTGATGGATTTACATTACATACCGTAAGATGCCACTGTAGTTTTTCTTTTCTAATTAATACTTTTCTTTTTGCAATAGTGGATCGATCAATCGTTATGGAATAAAACTCGACAATCGGTTGTGCATCATTTAAATGAATTTTGTAAAAAAGATTTCAATTGCGATGCTGAGTAAGTTAATTTTCGTCTACTCCAGGTTTTTCTTTGTGCATTAAAGAAAGCAAACAGATATGGAGCTGGTAATGTTCATTTAATAAGCGCCGTTCAACATGGGTTATCATCGGTTCATTTAAATATCACAGCTGATGAACCTGTTCTACTTGCCAATGGAAAAGTCAGTCAAACATCATTATCATACAATTATACAGCACTTCTAACAAGTATTTTTTCTCAATGAAAAACTATTCTTTTGTTTTCAATGCTTCTCTTGTTTTATTTAGGTGCCTTATTTCAAGCTAAAATTGATATTGAACATTTGAATGATGATCAACCATTATATTTGTCGAGTCCTTTAAATCCAAATTTAATGGTTAGTCGAACAAGTCGATTATTATTCGTCCTATTGGGTATTACACTCGTTGCTATTGTATTCGGTTCGACTGTATTTTTCTTTCAACGAATGTATGTATAATATCGTAGGAACTTGTTTTTTTTTTAATTTTTATTTCATATTTTTATTTAGTCGTCGTCATAATTACTCAATATTGATTAAAAATGCACGAATGTGTCAACCAATGCAAGATGAACCGTTAACCTGTACACCTTCGATGTCTGGCTTGCATCCGTAGATGAGAAAAGGCTGCTTTTGTTGCTGTATATAAGTGCATATATCGTCGCCACATAATATTTAAAAAAGTTATCTAGATAGCAAGATTAATCATAAAACGAGCAAACAAAATTATCTCGAAGAACAATGCCTATTATAGTTAATGTTGTTTTTGTCAAGTTGCCGAGGGTTTATCAAGCTTTTGTTTTATTTGAATAAATTCATGTAATTTTTCAATGAAATGATCGAGTCTTTATTATGAAAGTGTCTATTGCATAAGAATGCAATGAAAACTCGTGAGACTTTAGAGAAGGACGCAAAATGATTAGCGTCTGTGTTGGATGTATGTTCGAAGAAGTAAATCATAGAATTATTGCGTCAGGAGTATTTCATAATCGTAATTAATAATTACAAATCCAATAGAATGGCCAAAAACTAATATTCTCTCTCGAAGTTTATCCACAGTTCAAAATGATTTCTATAAGGAATTTTTTTAGATGATCCACAATAGCATCGCGGTAGACTACCTTAATTACCGGAGACATCACGAATATTTTATGGGCGAATTCTAAGTGGCTAGACATTCAATGCTCATGTTTTGTTACACGACAACTTGGAAGTGATGCATACCTATCAGGAATCACTTCTACTAAGATTTTATGCTTTAGGCTTTATGATCTGTCTATGACGTATGACTATCATTATATGGCACTTGTCGAAGACCTGCGAGTGCATAACTGCGTTTGTTTCTTTTTACTTTTAGTCATCGATAAACTTGTTCAACGTTTACAATCTCTTTACTGAACAATCGATATTTTTTACCCTTTCTTGTGCTCCATCATTTTCATGCTCTATATTTGTGTAAGATGATTAGCATATAGAACGTCGTTTATTTTCATTGCAATAGACACCATTATTGCGATCTCGGTTTCTAATTACTTTATAGAAGAATACAAAAACAGTGTCTTGCCTCAAATCAGTAGCTAAGATATAAATGTTATTGCCAGGTACTTATCTACTCGCATATAACTATTTTATTTCATGATTCAATTATACCCATAATTTGTATCGCAATAATGCTCATTTTAATTTTCTCAATAGATCTTAGATATTCTTCTTGGTGGCTCGTACAGTATTGATCCGTAAATGATATTTATACAAACTCATTTTTATTTAGCCTAGCTACACAATCCGACTTGAAGATTTGTGACGCGCTTTTATTTCAGATCCATGCAATTCTCAGTCGTTGTTTTATAGAAATAGTTTGAAAATATGACGTGCATGTTATTTGTTCCAAATGAGCATGCCCGTTCCTCTTTTGCGTAAGAAAAAAAAGTGAACGCGAGTTAACAAAATATAAATCCTTTATTTCATTCATCGTATTACGATATTCAAAATAGATTCACTTCTGTGTTTGTTCGTTGTTGACATAATGTCATTCTCAATGACACAATATATAAAACAAATGATAGAGATTAGCACGGCATAGAGAAAGAAGGTAAACAACTATAATTAGACCTAGTTTTTATCAAATGGATTATACACGCATACGATAAGAAAATTTGCTGGAAGAAAGAACGAAGGCAAAAAAGCTTATTTTATATTCTTTCATTTAACCAAGTAAAATAAAAAATAACACGAGAAAGAATATCGGTAAGAAGATATCACACTTAAATAAAACAAAAGGCTCTTCACCGGATCATCGACCCTTTTGCTTAACATTAAGAATTAATGCATACACTCATTCTCAAGTATCTCATTATCATTTGCCCTTTTTCTCGTCGTTCACAGTCGTTTGGATTGTTAGATATGCATTGAACATACGTTTTTGAGTCATTTCAGTTAATCGTTGAAGATCATTGTCAAGCGTCATACCAGCTGTATTGATCGGCTCGAGACAATGAATAGTTACGCAACCAGGTCGCCAATAATAACTATTATTTGATTTGTCTGCATTGTATATTGGCTTATAGGATGAAAAAACAATCGGCACAATAGGCACTTGTGCTTCAATAGCCAACCGAAAAGCACCAAGTTTAAATGGAAGAAATTTTTCGCTCGTATTTCTTGTCCCTAGTGCGACGAAGAAAAAAGAAATAAAACTCATAAAAATTGATTATCAATGATAATATTCGTTGTTTTTCTATACCTTCGGGAAAGACCCATAGCCGAAGTGATTTACTTTGAATTTTTTTCATTATTTGAGACATTGTTTCACTTGCTCGTTGGCGATTATTTCGATCGATAAATTCAACACCAGCTAACCATGATCCTATACCAAATGGTCCTGCTAAAAGCAATTCTTTTTTTGCTAAAATTGTACAATATCGAACATGTTCCGACCAAATATACATCATGCCAATAAAATCTATCGACGATTGATGATTAGCAACAATAATACATGATTCATTTTTATCTAATACTTGAATATTTTCAACACAATATTCTATACCTAATAAACGAAATATTGGGTTCAATACAAAAGATGATAAACGTATATTTAATGCATTGCGTGGCCGAAATAAAAACAATGGCGGTAGTATAATAGCAAATAGCATGACTGTGCTAGAATAAAAGGCGTACTTAAGTTGAAATAATTGTCGTTCATTGAGAACATGTTGAATAAGTAAATAGATGATTACGGTCATCAAAATCACACCGATTATGAATAGGCTATAGGTTGACATGATTGTTTTTTTCTTATCTAAAACAATTAACGCCTTTATTTATTTATTTATTAAATTAAACTAATTCACAATACCCAATTAAATACTTTAGTAACAATAACTATAAATAAGGAATGTTTTTATTTAACAAAGAAATCGATAAAAACTAAAACGAAAAATTTAATCATGCATAAACAAAAATTATTTTTCTTCTTCTTATAAAGTAGGATGGAAATGAGAATGATGTTGAGATGCAATCATAGTATGACATTGAGGAAAACGTTGTCGCCAATCATCGGATACAAAACAAACCGACCACATTCCAACAGGTATCAACGTAAGAAATAATCCGCATGCAACAAAAACAAATGATAAACGATAATTAAAATGTATTAATCGATTTAATAATATTAGAAAAAGCCAACTACTAGCTAGAGCTAATCCACTTAATTCTCGTCCTTCTTCATCGTGTAGAAAATGTATTTTCATACTATTGCTATTATTAGTATTTTCATATTGATATTTGAATAGAAAATGGCAGCCGAATGCAATAATTATACAGAAAACAAAAGCATTCATATAAATAATAACAACCGATGATGAACGATAATCAAATAATTCGATAGCAAGAAAACAAGCTGTACACGCATATATTGTTACCCATAAATACCAGTCGTGATCATTTAAATTAACAAAAGCAGCAAAAAGAAAAAATAAACAGCCAATTCCATTTATAATACGCCAGATAAGTTTACTTGACGATTGTTTACCGTCATCATCATGATAGTGATGATCAAACATCTTCAATACAGGAAAATAATACAAAGTTCTTTATTTTATTCGTTTCTTATCAATAATAAATCTTTTTTTCAATTCGAACAAATCTAACAAGAACAACAAAATACACAGATTAATAAGCAGAAAAAAAGTAGACCAAATGTTTACAGAGATAGACAAGCAATAGGGGACTAGAGATCGTTTTGTGAACAAAAAAGAGAAGAAAAAAAAGGAGCATTGCATACAATATATCGTTACTATTTCGTAAGATCGAGAGAAAGAACACAAAGTGAGAGACAGAGCGAGCAACAAAATTTTTCTATCCGTCTTATTATTATTATTATTGGTTGATAAGCAATAAAGAGAGAACAACGTACGATTGGTGAACATGTCACAGCATATTATGGCTAGTAATGAAACGAAAAGAAAACACACGAGCATATTAGTGTACCTAGATGATACTAGAATAATGACGAAGCATATTGGATCCGACCGGTTTCGTTGATTGTTTAGTTGCAAGCGAACCACCTCGTAAGGGCGATGCAAACGATTGATTCATATTTGCTGCGGTTACATGCGATGGCGTAGTCGATGTGTTAATTAGTAATTTTCTTGAATAATCATTAGGTGTTGAGGCATATTGAAGTTGTGGAACCGTCGATTGTGTAGGAGAAACAAATAATGGTTGACATTGAAGACTTGTGTTGTTTGTATCGTTGACGCTTAGTGGCAATGTTTGAAGATCGGATGAATTTGTTAAAAGATAATGGCTGAGTAGTTTTTTGTTTAACATTAAATTTTTATGGCGTTCACGTTTTAAACTATGTCTAAACAATTGAGAAATGTTTCGTTTTGATTAGTAAAAAAAAAGAAGAAAATTTACCGTAGAGATTCCCGACTAGTCGGGAATGTTGGACTGGCAATAGGATTCAGCAAAAGCTAAAAATAATCGAAAAAAAAATGTTAAAACAACACTTATAGTTCACGACTAAGTCACGTTCATAAAGTTATTAGTCGGAAGCGAGAAGTAATTATTTTTTTAATAAGTAGATATTTTAAGGCAAACAAAAATTGTTCATTCCTGATTCTATCAGAGGAAAACTTACTTCATAGGCTGATGGTCTTTGATTAGGATCAATATTACACATACGTCCAAGTATAATTTCATTGAATTGATTTGTACAATGTGAAATAGCATGAAGATAATGTGTAATATTCAATCTCAATTGTTGCCATTCATTACCTTGTTTAGGCATTTCGCGATTTGTTGCACAAACATATAATGTTAAACCTAACGAAAAAATATCACATTTAGCTAAATTGATTTGTTTCGATTTTGATTTTTGTAATGCTTCTAATGCTAAATAACGACTATCACCGTCTTCTTCACTTGTTGATAAACTTATCTGACTAACATGTCCTAGATCAGTTAATTTATAAATAATATTATTCGTACGATCATCATCATAATCAACGTTGTCTTTTTCTAAATTTACTGAACGTTGACATAACATAATATTCGCTGGCTTGATATCCAAATGTGCCAAATCTTGTGCATGCATAAATGCTAATGCATCACTAATTTGATGAACAATTTGTTTTAATTGTGGTTCATTAGTAAACATATGATTGCGACGATTTTTTTCCAGAATATCACCTAATGATCCAGAATTACAATATTCTAATTGAACAAAAAATCTTCCATCGGGTTCAATCCATGCTGAATGGTATCGTACTAAATTTTCATGTGATATAAGTACAGCATGCGCACATGTTTCACGCCATGCCATTTGTTCGTAACTTGTACCAACCACTGGTTGTTTAGAAGCTTTAATAGCATAGGTTATGCCATCGAGACGATTCTTACATAGATAAACATGAGAAAATTCTCCTTGACCAAGTAGATATTCTTGATGAAATTCTTCATCAAATCGTCGAATAGTTAATTCACGTAACAATGGTGAATCAGCAGGAACGATACGTAATGATTGTTGAGTATCCGATGGAACATGAGCTGTAGATTGTTGATCACGTTTAGCAACAAGACGTGTACGATAACGTGGTGTTGGTGTAGTACTTGTTTTGTTGGTTGGTTTATATGGAGAATCAAGTTTAGCACGTTTTATGAGTGAAGAATCTAATTGTGGACTAAATGGATTCGTATTGACTAGATCTCCTAAAGTGCGAAGAAAAAAAAATTCATTAACAATAAGAAAAGTTCAAAAAGAATTTTTACCTTTCGGCTTTGATATTGATTGTTCATGATTTGATATTGTTGATGTTGTTAAACTAATTGAATCATCGTGTTGACGACTTCGACGTTGAACTTTTGGTGAACGAAATGTACTTTCTTGTACATAATCAAGATTTTTACGTCGTGTACACGGTGATTGATCGGGTGTTTTCAATGAAACACCAGCTATAGACGTATTCGATCGAACTTTTGTCTCTCGATTTCGTGTTGTACTTCGTTTACGCTTATTTGTATTTGTAGTACTCTTTGTTGCATATTTAACTGTATAACTTGTTGTTTGTTTTGTAGCAACACTGCTAGACAATGGTGTATAACGAAGACGACAAGGCGATTTGAATTCATTGGATTTTTTAATATGCGAAGATATAGGTGATGATTGATAGGAAACTTCGGATGGCGTTTGAGATAATGTTGTTAAACGAGATAATGCTGATTCAATATTTATTGAATCATTAAGAATGAAATCTTGTTGGGACGATGGTTGACTATGAAAACGTGAATCATCTTGCGATGGTTGACTACAGCTACCACATGTTGAATCATCAAAAAATGCTGATGATGGTGGTAAAACTTGACTACAACTACTATTAACAGTTAATCTCGGTGAAAATGAGAGACGAGTTCGTCGATTAAATTGTGACGCTAGATAACTACTGTCTGTAGATTGCTGACTGGCTACATCCGATTCATCCGAGTCAAAAACAGGCGGAGGAATAGGACTTGCGAACGAAGACATCGTTACACGATCTAAAAAAAGCAAACCTTTATAGATATACAATTAACAATGAATGCACGGATATTCTTCGACGGACGGATAATCGTCCACAGAGAGACAAAGAACTGGCACCCGGTAAACCAATAACAATAGCGCGCGCGTGTGTCAAGTAGCGTCATCTGTGTTTCATGAATGAATATCATATGGTTGAGTGTATTTTTCGTACCACTTCGTTTGATCAAAAAACGAACGGAATATATTCACAAAGATGTTTTATTTAGAAAAGGAATTAGTGTCGATGATTATGATTTTAGAAGTGCTCTCCGTGCGTCTGAATTTATTGAATCGATTTAGTTCTAGTTATTATTTTTTGAGAATGAAGAATCGATTAAATTTCATCCTATTTTGTTTTGGTTACAACTATTTTAAAACACAAAATAATACTGTTGAAAAGCATTAAAAAACGAGATAAGTTTCTGCGCTTACAACTTGATCTATTCATTGTTTGACTCACTGTTCTTTTCTTCTTCTGTTCGTTCGCTATCACTGCCCTATCTCACTTGTTTTACCCTGCTGTTGCATCTTCTCGTTTGTATGTTTACGATTATATATTATCTATTCTTCATTTTTTGTTTTGTTTTACTTTAGCCAAAAACTGGCAACATAAACTGCTAAAACAAACTGACATAGAATCATGTATCCATCAAATACTAATAACGGCATGGAAAACGATGAGTTAAATGCAGTTCACACACAAATCAATCAGAAAACGAATGAATCATTGGAATCAACACGTCGCATGCTCGGCTTAGTAGCCGAATCTCAAGAAGTCGGCGCAAATACAATGATTACACTTGATGAACAAGGTGAAAAACTCAAACGAATTGAAGTAAATTTATTTTCTGCGGTTTCTATTAAAATTTTTCTTGTCGTTAAATATCCAATAGGAAGGTCTTGATAATATTCATGCTGGCATGACTGAAGCTGAAAGAAATTTAACAAATTTACAAAAATGTTGTGGACTATGTGTTCTACCGTGGCAACGTGTTCGTCAAACTTATCGTCCTCACACAAATAGTAGTACTGCATTTAGTAGTGAAACGTCATCGCCAACAACTGCTGAACCAAAATTACGTATGGCAAATGATGAAGGTATGCCTCAAGGTGGCTATATAACTCGTATTACCAATGATGATCGTGAAACTGAAATGGACGATAATTTGCAATTAGTTAGTAGTTATCTTGGTAATCTTAAAAATATGGCACTTGATATGGGCGAAACAATCGAAGGTCAAAATAAAGTGATCGACCGTATTGCGGAAAAATCTGAAGTTGGAATAGTTCGTGTAGATGCTGCTAATAAACGAACAAAAGATTTAATTCGTCGCGCTTAATTTTATTTTCTAAAAATATTCTGTGTAATTTTCTTCAATATGTTGTTGGCGTGCTTAAGTGTATTTATCTGTTGTTGCAATAATATGAAGGAAAAAAACGAGGGAGAATGTTATTCATCGAATAAAATTAAATATGATTAAGGATAAAGACAGTATATTGAAAAAGAAAACGCCTGAAAAATCAATAAAACGCACTATCAAAGCTCTTGTAACTACTTCAAACATTTTTACATTCTGCGCCTTTGTCAGCATGACAAGGCATTTTATGATGCCAGTTCAAATGACGCATTTTCTTCTAACGCTAGTATATCAATAAGTGCAACTGGCATTTTATATTCAAGGTATTAGTTAATCGACGCGAATCATCAATAACATAAATTTGCATTGATTTTTTGCCGTTTATCATCAGATTTTGTTTTCGAAAGAAGAAAATGAGTGGCGTAGTAAGTTCTGTACAAGATCGATCGATCGATGATGAATTTATTGAGAATTTAAAGTCGTTATCTGTTTCACGATCGTTGGCTACGTATACGGATGGTATTAAAGAGTTACATGTGCAATTGAAACGTGCAACACAAAATGGTTTACGCAATAATATATCGTTTGCTTTTGGTATCGTTGCTAATCTATATCGAATCGTGCCATTGTTCGATAAGCTTTTGTCCAATGATGATAAAGATGGGTATAATAATTTTATTCAAACAAAAAAATTCTTGGACACATTAACAAACTCTTTTGAAAATGTATGTTTTTTTGAAATATTTGCAATGGCAAAAACAACAATACCAATTCAATCGATTTTTCACAATTATATTTTTCTATTGAAAGAAAATTATTTTACTGACAATGATAAATATGATGGTCTTGTGAATTGTTTATTGCCTATTATAACATATGCAAGTGTTTTAACTCGAATAACTGAAGATCAAATACCAGCCGATCTTCTTAATTATCTACTAAAATTTACAAAACGCCATTGGCTGTCTCAACGTCGAGAAATAGTTATTAAAAATATTCTCGGTTTGATCAAATGTTGCTCGAAAAATCCAGCACTTGTACCAATGATTATTCGTCATGAATGGCCTCATGCATGTGTTCAATGGTTAGGGAATAAAGATTCTGGCACTAGTCAACGACCATCGTATACAATTGATTATTATATATGCCTTATTATACAAAAACTGGCTCGACATACAAATTGCGTTGAAGTTCTTAATCAATTGAATTGCTTGAAACGACTTGATGAATGTCAAGAGTTTATGAAAAAAACTCATACGGACTTTGAATACAATTGTCTACATCTCATCCATGGAATGATCTATACGCTTCTAATGGAATCAGATGAAATCAAACAAATATCATTATCTAACGATAAACGAATGTGCGGTACTATCAATGAAATTGTATCGTATGCAGTCGAAGCATCTCGCAATGAATTGTTCTTTTATAAATGTTTTCACGTATCAGAAATGTTAGGTGTACTTAGTAAATTATTTGTAAATGACGATATACTTTTAAAATTCGTCAACGAAGATAATCAATTATTTGATTTTCTATCACAATTAATGATAGATTTTAATAATATAACTCGCGATACAAGTCGAACACATCAACCAGCGAATGATGAAGCATTGCTCGCGTTAACAAATATATTGTGGAGCATATCATTTCATGAATGTTACCATGAAAAATTCAAAAAAAATGCAACACTCATGAATATAGTATCAAATCTATCGACCACAACACCGTTGTCTATTAGTACGCAAATGAAATTATTACCACGTGATATGTGTTCATTGAGAAAAACAGCCGAAGGTATTCTATGGAATTTAAAACCAACATCATCATCATGTCAAATATCAAATGAAAAAAGTCAACAACCGCTTGCGATGATAAGTTACTCGCATAGCGATACAAAATTTTGTCGAGAACTTGTGGAGACTTTATCTGCTCATGTTCCCGTTTGGGTTGATTATAAACAAGCAAAAGATGCGGTTGCTCATTCGGATGATCTCTGGGAAGAAATAGCTCGTGCGATGGAACTCGCTACGGTGATTGTTTTAATTATTTCCAAAGAATATTACAATTCGAAATCATGTCGGCAAGAACTTTCGTATGCAAGTGACGCACTTAAAAAACGTATTGTACCGATTTATCCTGGTGATCAACAATATCGAGCTAGTGGTTGGCTTGGTATTCGAATAGCAGGTCAAAAATATATTCACTTCGGACGAAAACCATTTTCCGAAGCTATTGAAGAACTTTCCTCGATAGTTCTTGCTGATCAAAAACCTAATATTGTAACGTTAACAAGACCAACAGAAACACGTTCTTCATCTTGTGCAACTCATCCAATAAAAATGATCGATGAAGAAAATAAATTATTATCAGCAGCGAAAAATTGGACAACAAAAGATATACGAAAATGGTTCGAAGACAATCAAATACACGCAGATTTAATAACATTACTTATTGATCAATTTCATACTGGCACAGCTCTTATTGTCTATGCACGTCATGTTAAATTATTCTATAGAAATGAATATATTCGTATATTTAAAAATTATTCAAAAATATTTCATGGAAAAAAACTGAATACATTTGATTTTATTAAATTTGTCGATGCTCTCTATCGTCTTCGTTCTGACTATGATCCTAATTCTACTATAGAAGATAATTATGAGAAGCACAGTGAGCAACAATTACCGACTACAATTAAATGTACAGACGATTCAATAACTCGATTGTAAAAGTGCAAACGATTTTTTTCTTTTGATAATGTTTTCTATCTTATATTTTACAGAGAATAAAATCTCCTGATATAAATTAATCTTTTCTTGTTTTGTTCGATGCAAAAGAACAACCTATCTTTATATGATTTGCATTAATTTCAACAAGGTTTGATCAAGAGCAAACTTGTGCAACACGTAAATATTTGATAAAGTTTGTGAATGTTAATATATTTTGTCAGCTACAGAACATTTTACTTAACGATACAACCTTAAATCAATATTTAGACTTACGATTATGATTGACGTCTATTTTCTTTTATTTTTACCGTATATAATATTGCTATCCGCTTATTGTATTAATAAATATAAAGATTTACGAAATCATAATGAATCATTGATTTTTATCATAAATACTTGTGTATTTATTCTTTTGTTCAACAAGAAAAACTTCCATACAAATCGTGAGCACAAAAACAAAAAGTGATAAACTATCTTTTTCACGCACAACTTACAATTTTTCAAGAAACTAAATAAACAATGAAAGAAAGAAAAAACAAACAAACATCGATTGATAGCACACAACGCTGCCGTTCGATCGATTCAGTTCATAATAACAAACACCCAAAAGAGAAAATTCACACATACGCAATAACTCATTTTTCTAGATAAAAACACGCTACGTAAAAAGGGGAATAAAAAAAAAGGAGAATACGCAACGCTTCAAACTTTTCATCGGACGTTTTAGAATATTTGCTCTCTTCTTGTTACGGGTTGATGACCAGCAAGCGATTTTGGGCCATGTTTTTGTACCCAACACTGTTTACAATACGAACGAAGACAATGAAAATTTCGACAAAAAGCATCAGCAGTCGATGGACAAAATGCACATGGTTCGTTTTCACGTAAAAATGGATCAATATCAAGCTAAACATATTTTATTTTATTCATTAATCTTTTCACTAAAAAAATACTGCGAAAAAAAGAAGTTACCAATTTATGGAAACAATCACNATTTTGGGCCATGTTTTTGTACCCAACACTGTTTACAATACGAACGAAGACAATGAAAATTTCGACAAAAAGCATCAGCAGTCGATGGACAAAATGCACATGGTTCGTTTTCACGTAAAAATGGATCAATATCAAGCTAAACATATTTTATTTTATTCATTAATCTTTTCACTAAAAAAATACTGCGAAAAAAAGAAGTTACCAATTTATGGAAACAATCACATTTTATATCAATTGTACCAGCAGCAACTGCACGCATATAACTATGTGAGTCATAAAACAGTACCGTTCCTGTACCTAATAAGCCAACATCAAAATGATAAACTGTTTTTGTCTGCATCACATAATATAGTTATTATTTACCTGTAGGATATCCATATTTATCCGTATTAATTTGAGTTATTGAAACTGCTCCGAATACATTGGACATGATGGTGTCTAGACTGAACGCAGTCATTTTGCCATGAAGTGGTGAAACGAAAATAGTTCGTGACCAATCTTTGTAAGATGGCTCATGATGTCGCACATTCTTTTGTTGAACAGCGTATACATTATCTTTCATATTCCAAGGAACAACTTGAATCTAATCATTCAATGTCGTGAAGGAGAAAAAATGAAAGAAAAAATACTAACTGGCTTGAATCGAGTTGTACGAGCAGAAAAGTCATCTAATGTTGATGAAGGTAACATATGAATATGAAGAAAATAGTCGACAGTAGCACGTTGTTGTCGTGTGCAATGCTTAAGAAGTTCACCAACTGAACGTGCGTCTCGATAAACCAGATGGCAAAAACCTTCAAAATTAATAAATATCAAGTAAACGGACATATTTGAAAGAAGAAGAATTTTCAAACCCGGAGTATTATGATTGTTTCCATCATTTTTTGGCCATTTGATATTACATTTACCAAATTTTCTCAAAACCAACAAAAGTTCAGCTAAAATATCCAGTATGAAGAAAAAATTCATTTCAAATGAGCAAATCACCTTCACTCAGTTCAGCTGGAATACCACCAAGAAAAACTTTTCGAGAAAAACTAGCTGTTATTTGATATTCATCGATGGTGACCGCCTCATGTTGCATAGGCAGATGACCACGCCAGTTTGGCATAGTATTTGATCGAGTTGTACTATGAACTACTTGCGGTGGTGGTTGCGGACAAAGAATTGAACGGTTCACTAGAAAATAGATGATATGAATTAACAATGAGAATGTTGAAAGTATCACCATAAGAAGATGTTGGTTGCATCAACATGAACGAAGGTGGCACTCGTTGAAGATCATGATCTGATTTCGGTAATTGTATATTGTCAATAGAAGAAAGTGTTTGACGATTTGGCAAAGGTTGAAATGATGATACCGAAGGAAAAATATTTGCGCTTTCATTTGGTACGATTAATTGGTCACTTGAATTTGTTATGGCCGGCCCAGACTGAAAAAAATCGATGGAAAGCTAAACTTTGTCTATACTAATAGAAATGAATCGAAGAAAACATTTGAAATGCATGAATGATTCGGATCGATATTTATGAACAAGCGAATGAGACTTACTGGTAACTGTTGAGGTACCTTGTAATTGCCAAGACTATTAAACGACATGACAGATGATGATGTCGACAAGCGTGACATTGGTGAAATCAAGTCATCGAGAACTGATGCTGAAGGAACAGTTTTCTTTATACTAAAATAGATAATATCGTGAAGTTTGAATGGATATCTAGCGTAGACTTACCAGAAGTCATCCGGTAAATAACTTTCCGCTATGGACATTTCTTGATTAGACGAATTTGAATTAGCATTTAAATTTTCAGCATCGGACTGCCTAGAAGACAAATGAAAGACTTCTATTTATCAATAAATATTCAATCTTACCAACGAATCATGGTTGAAAGTTTGGAACATTTATAGTCATCAGGAAAAAAGCAATTATTTTCTAATCCATTGTTAATATTCGATATTTTATCGTGGACCAATGACGAGCACAATGACGGGAAAATTGAAGAATGAACAAGATCGTTGTTTTCACACAAACCTAAGCAAAAAATAGTTTTACTTGTTTTTACCAGAAACGAAAACAAGCGAAGAATTTTACCTGAATCAGAAGGAAAAGATATTTTAAAAAAACTATCGTCCATGAAGAATAGAAAAATTGAATGAAAATCTAAAACAAATAA
Organism: Rotaria socialis; assembly: GCA_905331475.1. NCBI lineage: Eukaryota > Metazoa > Rotifera > Eurotatoria > Philodinida > Philodinidae > Rotaria > Rotaria socialis. The sequence goes on from CAJNYU010001285.1 coordinate 70,279, forward strand.
TTATTTATTTTGAGATTTTTAAGAGACAATAAGTTCAACGATTTTTTTATGAACAATTAAGGTAAGATAGTTTATGATTGTGTACAAGTTATAGAAGATTATTTTTCTATTGATTCAGTAGAATCTACTATTACTGTTTTCTGTCGATAAACAACCATTTCTTGGTCATATCGAAGTTTTTCTTCTGCTCCCAACTTCGTATAATGACTTTTGAGATTAACATCCAACTTTGACCATCGTTCACCAATTAATTTCATTGTTTCTGAATAAAATGAGCGTGTTTTTATTTGAATAGATACATTTTTTTTCTTTACCTGTCATAGGAATATTTGGTTGAGTCGATTTAATTTTTAATCGTTCATCACGTGCAAACAGAAAATATCCTGATAATGGTCGCTTTGGTGCATTTGGATCTTTCGACGCTTTTTTACTATGTCGTGGCATGTAGTGTGTGTGTGTTTGTTACTCAATTGAACTATGTTCGATTTTATAAAAATCGATCTCATTAGGCGACTCGCGCCTATTCTCTTTCTCTCTCTACATAGTGAAGAGCACGTGTAACACAAACGAACAATTTTCTTTCTCTTCTCTCCTCCTATGGAGTGTTCGATCCAGGAACTTCTTAATAGAAAAAGTTACCCTCGAAAAATAGTCAACCGTTTTGTCTATAGGTTTTTCTGAATAGTTCGTTAAGACGAATATATATATATATAATATTGACCTCGAAGTAAACACACATTCAAAATGTTTTCAAGAATATAATCGATTGCCTTGAAGCAAATACACCATTATTTGAATTCTTATAAATTCATTCCATATAAAATGAGCAAAATTTCGACATTTCATTGTTTATAATCTATGTATTTATTCTAATCTTTGAAATGTATTTTTCCTCCAAGAAAAACAATAGAAAATCTTTGCAATGATAATAATAATAACGCATAAAGACGTTCAAAACACAAAGAAAAGCGTAGTAAAACACACTTGTCTTCATCCGCAGAATTACTATTCTACAAATATATACAAAATCGGCGAGAAAATCAATTAGGATTAGTTCAAATAAGCGGTCATTTTTTTTACAAAGACTAACAAATGACGATAAACAACATCGATCGATATCATACTACACATTATACATCATCTACAGCTAGAAATACGCAGTTCGCACGCTAAGCACAACATCAAATTTTCACAATTATGTTTTCAAACATATAAAAAAGAAAAGGGAAAGGGAAACAATCCTATTTCAAGAATAAGCCAACAACACTGAATAGAAAAGAAAATAAAAGAAGAAAAATATAAAAATAGAAGAGAAGAACAATCTCGTTTTCTATAAATTTCATAATTCACATATGTGGTAGTGGTTGTTGTCTTCGTGTCGCCGGTTGATGATCAGCAAGCGGCTTTGGGCCATGTTTTTGTACCCAACACTGTTTACAATACGAACGAAGACAATGAAAATTTCGACAAAAAGCATCAGCAATCGATGGACAAAATGCACATGGTTCGTTTTCACGTAAAAATGGATCAATATCAAGCTAAACATATTTTATTTTATTCATTAATCTTTTCACTAAAAAAATACTGCGAAAAAAAGAAGTTACCAATTTATGGAAACAATCACATTTTATATCAATTGCACCGGCAGCAACTGCACGCATATAACTATGTGAGTCACAAAACAGTATCGTTCCTGTACCTAATAAGCCAACATCAAAATAATAAACTATTTTCTCTGCATCACATAATATAGTTATTATTTACCTGTAGGATATCCATATTTATCCGTATTAATTTGAGTTATTGAAACTGCTCCGAATACATTGGACATGATGGAGCCTAGACTGAACGCAGTCATTTTGCCATGAAGTGGTGAAACAAAAATGGTTCGTGACCAATCCTTATAGGGTATTTCAGTATTCGATGCGTTCTTTTGTTGAACAGCATATACATTATCTTTCATATTCCAAGGAACAACTTGAATCTAATTATTGAACATCGTGAAGATAAAAAGATGAAGAAAAACAAAAACTTACGGGTTTGAATCGAGTTGTACGAATAGAGAAATCAGTTGATGAAGGTAACATATGAATATGAAGAAAATAATCAACAGTTGAACGTTGTTGTCGAGTACAATGTTTAAGTAGTTCACTAACTGAACGAGATTCTCGATAAACTACATGACAAAAACCTTCGAAAATAATAAACATCAAGTTGAAAAAGAATATGTTTGAAATAGGTAGAATTTCTTACTAGGCTTATTGCTTTTGACTCCATCATTTTTTGGCCATTTGATATTACATTTACCAAATTTTCTCAAAACCAGCAAAAGTTCAGCTAAAATGTTGGGGATGAAGAAAAGATCAATTTGAAATGAGAAAATCACCTTCATTGAGTTCAGCTGGAACACCGCCAAGAAAAACTTTTTGAGAAAAATTAGTAGGCGTTTGATATGATTCCGTGACAATGGGCAAATGACCACGCCAGTTTGGCATAGTGTTCGACCGAGTTGTACTATGAACTATTTGTGGCTGTGGTTGAGAATGTAGAATTGAGCCGTTTACTAGAAAATAAATGGTATGAAACAGTAATGACAGCGATGAAAATAATACCATAGTTTGAAACTGGTTGCATGAACATGAATGATGGTGGTACTCGTTGAAGATCATTGTCTGTAGCTGCTAAGTGAATGTTGTCGATAGACGAAAGTGTTTGACGCTTTGGTGTTGGTAAGGGGAGAAATGCCGATGCCGATGAGAAGAGATTGATATTTTCATTTGGTACTGAAAACTGGTCTGTGTTTTTGGTCGTTCGTGACTAAAAGTATTATGTGCCGTGTTAAAAAGAAATCGTAGAATTTAGGTTTTCTCATTCAATAGCGTGAAATAAAAAATGTTCTCAGGAAATTCATTGTTTCAGGCTACAAAACATCAGATTTATGGAAATTTCTATGCGAACGGTCATCAAAGGAACTTCTTTTTTAAAAGTGTCATCCCAGATGATTTCTTCGTGTACTTACAGATCGCTGACCGATTGGGTTTTGATTGCCAATACTATTTAAAGACATCACTGACGATGATGTTGATAACCGAGACATAGGCGAAACAATGGAATCAGTTAAAGACGAAGAACCCATATTTCTGTTTGTACTAAAAGCAAGTTACTATAAAATTACAAGAATGCTGTATCACGAAAGAAAAGAACCTTTGCAGGAATTCGTTCATAAGATAATTTGCACTGGACGATGATTGTGAATTGGATGAATGGTACGGTAAACTTACATTTTCACCATCTGATTGCCTATGAAGAAGAAGAAGACGAAGAAATGCTTAGGTATCCTCAAAACAACTTTGTGACGATCTTGAACTATTCGAAATCTAAACTCACCACCGAGAAATTGTAAAAGATTTTTGTGAATTAAAATCATCGTGGAAAAAACTCTGATTCTCTTGTGCATATGTTAGATTGTTCATATTAGCTAATGTGACTGACGATCGCATCGGTGATAATACTGACAAAGCAGATAACGTAGGAATAATACCACCATTGTATGCTGTATCACGAGATGAAAGTTGAGAGAAAACTAAATGCAAAAAAAAAATTAATTCCAACATAAATATTTTAGAGCGAAAACATACTTGAATCAGGAGAACTTGATAGTTGTTCATCCATTGTACGTGTTTATCGATATTCGTTAAATAAATATAATCTGAATATGAAATATTTATGTTGTTATTTCGATATTTAAATTGATTTAAAGAAAGAAAGTTCACGAACTTATATTGCATTCATAAGAAAATTCACGACATTCGTCGTTGTCTACTGAGAAATACAGCTGACTAGTCGCAGCTTCACGTGCGGGTAAAGTAAAGAGAGCGAGCGAAAAGAGCGAAAACGAAGGAAATTCTGTCTATATGTATTATATATACAAAGTAGGCATCCGTAGAAAGAAAACAATGTGCATTGTATTTAGCTATTTCGAAATAAAATCAAAAGAGGTCACGTTGTATCACGCAACATTCTAGTCTTTAGATTAACATTGACAGACGTAATGATAATTACCATCTCATTGTTTGACAATTTTGCAAAAAGAATCAATGTTGTTTTTTCTTGGGCCTTATTTTAAAAACAACATAATGTACAGTTGCACCAAAGAGGATTTTCCAGTAAGATTTCTGTATTATTAATCTAATGGTTTCTATTAATTTATTGCTGTAAGTATTTTCACTGTCTTGAAATGTTCCAGTGAGCAGAGTACTTCATTGGCCTGGCAACGGTGGGTGCTGGAACATATTCTACTCATTTATTCATGCTGCGAACTAAATCTGCTCCATACGCACTGTGCGACTAATTGAGTCAGTAGGTTTCATTTTATCGTTCATACTGAAACAAAAACGATTCATATCCAACATATCAATTTGATTTTTCACATTACGAGAATTAAATTTTTCGGAAAAAACTGTGGCCAAGTAATTGAATAAAATAAGCTCCGCTAAACTGTCGTAACATATTTTGACTACATTTTCATACTAACCCGATCGTTTTGCTTTCGACAACCTAATGAGCAGAACGACCTTAATAATCAACTTCTATTTGACGTGCACTTCAGCACACAATCGATTGACATTTTCATTTGAAAACGTCTGGCTGAAATGTTTCCATAGAACTATAAACAGAGCAGTTCATCATTCTCCTGTTATTCGGATATTTGCCATCGACTAATTAGTTTGTTCAAGTCAAATAAAACTCTGACATGAAGAAATAATAATTATATTGACAAATATTCAAGGATATTTGATATTGCTCCACGGCCTTGAACGCGGCTTTTACAAATGAACAATTACGTAACAATTTCAATTTTCTTTGTAAATTCATGTCATTTGGTATCCTATTATTTTTTGTATTGGAAGTTCAGTTATAGAACCCCTTGAAAGCGACACTAAATTAATTCATGATCTTTCCACGTTAACTGAGTCGATTTTTTTCCTTTCCATGTGAAATGCTAGCGGTGTTCATTTACACCAACATATAAAATCCATTAATCTCAAGGTTAGACAGACTTCTACCTTGGAAACAATTTCCGATCAACTTGAATAGACGTATTCTTGCGAGAAAAACTTCACGATTCAAGCAATAAAAGTAAAGTTATGCAGCAAATAAAAAAGACTGTCTTTTTCGCAGTATCTTATCGCACATGATCATTGAATTGATAAGAAGATCAGGAACAAAAAAAAAAAACAGGAGAATAGAATACTTGAAAATATCTTCGATCCAGCATCTATTACGAGAAAAAAAGTGTTGACAGGATGAAAGAAAAGAACGAAGAATTGGAGCAGAAGAAGAAAGGCACACAGAAACATCTGCATCTATTGAGTTGCGTCGACAATATCTCCATGTTAACGGGCAACGTACACATCCACATACATAAGTTGAGCAATCCGGTGGAGTACAAACAATTATAATAAAATGAATAACAAAGACGACGACGAAGACGACGACAGTGAAGAAGAAGAAGTAGACATCGTTGATGATGATCCCATTAAGGATATATCTGAGAAATTAGTTCAATGTCCGGATTGCCAACGACGAATGCGGCCGGAAATTTTCTCAAAACATCCAAATGTCTGCCGTGAAAATCCAGCAAAAAAACGAAACATTCGTGTATTTGATATGACACAATATCGAGCAATAAGATCAGGTGACAAAGTTATACCAGTACAAAAAGTATCGCCTTTCAATGAAAATAAATTAAACAATCCTAATAGTAACAATAAGCGTCCATCGCAAACACGCAGCGCTAAACGTAACCGCCGACTGGATGATGTGGTCGTGCCACCTGTTATTAACAATTTCTGTATGTAATTTCAATTAACATTCTCTAACATATCGAATTTCCGGGTAAAAAAGGAAGTCATTAATTTGATAAACAGTCGTCTTCACCTTACAGTTTAATAAGGCTGCATAGAATCATTCTTCTGTGCAAGGTCATGATGTTCAAGAATGTTGATCTTTTGATAAAAAAAAGATTTTTTTCTCTCTTCATGAAATTGTATTGAACATATTAAAACCTTATGAAAGCATCGTAACGAAATCTTACAAGAGCATTAATGTGTAGATATTTCTTTCGTTGATAGATGCATGAATTACTATTTCTTCGCGAAAAAAAGAACGTTAACAACGACAATAAAATGTTAGTTATCTTTCTAACAGAACTTTATTTAAGATACTATGTAGAAAATTACATTTCATAATGTCAGTCTTGATCGAGGACTCGTTTTTCTCTTTCTTTGAAACACGACCGGGAGAGAAGTAGACATTTAGCACTCCTCTCCAACAGACATCTTAGCAACGAATCAATCATGGACATCTTAGCAACGAATCAATCATGGACATCTTAGCAACGAATCAATCATGGACATCTTAGCAACGTTGCTCCTCCCCGTCGCCTTAGGATCAAAGAACATTTATCAAGGACATTTCTTTGTAATATTTGAATTGCCTGTTTTTTTTTCTTAACCATATTTCTTGAGGAGCAAAGTAAGAGCAACGTATTCCGAAATAAATACAATAGAGCAATCGTTCTGTCTGTTAATGGCAAAGTCAAGCGCTCAAAAAAGTTTCTATCTCTATCAAGAATAACTATCGATTATACAAGAATAAAATCTTTTGAACTCTTATATAATCGCATTAATAGGATCATAATTATATGCAAAGTATATTTTTCAATTGATTTTAATCCTCTTAGGCTGTCCAAATTGTAAACGTACATTTTGTGAAAAAGCTTATGATCGTCATGTAACGTTCTGTTCAAGCAAATCAAAACAATTACAGCAGCCACCATCAGAAGAAACAGTTCAAGCTCGAAATAAACTCGATCGACGAATAAAATTTGCCGCGACTCGTCCAGCCGCAACTTTTGCCAATACAGCACCTGCTATCATCACAACTGCTCAACCATCTGTTACCCCTCCTAGAATCGAAAAACAGCCAATACAAAAAAAATCATCATTACCAACTGAAAAATTTTGTTTTTTATCAATACGAAAAAAACCTTCCGATGCACTAGCACGTTGTCCGTGGTGTGCAAAACCTTATTTGCCGAATTGTATACATTATTGTAGAAATTCAAAAGAATTATTTTCAATTCATTCGAAATAAAATAATTTCACTATCAAAACAAAAATGAATATATGTATCTTTGAAAGGCAAAAGACAAAAACAAATCGTTATGAATCATAGAAAAATTTAACTAGATAATAACGAATAAAAAATGGAAGTGCAGTACCAAATATAATCTAAAATAGAATAAATTTCTTCTTCTTACTGTAAATTTATCAATATCTATAATTAACCTGTATGAGAAGTAAAATTTGAGTAAGTGTTGCTTCATGTAATGGACCAGCCCAACAAAGTACTGTATTAATGATAGTAAAATTAGTTGTTGCAATCATTACTTCATTGTCATGCATTTTATATTCTCGGTATCTTACGCATTTAATTGCTGAGAAAAATCGTAACATTAACCAACCAAGTGGTTTTAAATCCTTTTTTTTAAATTCAACTTCCGACGGATTCAATTTATTTAATTCCGGATTTAATCTAAATATAAATCCTGGTTTTTATTGCATAGATTTGAGAACGTTAAAATTACCTTGGTAAACGATGTCTTGGGCATGGAATAAAATGAAACAATTGAGGTATTGATAGAAGAAAATTAGCAATTTGAGGTATAAAGAAAAGTAACATGGTCTTACTAAAATGACCAAGAATACCAACTACTGCAAATGTCATACCAGAAAAATAACAGAGCGTATCGCCAACAAAGATTTGTGCTGGACACCAATTTCGAAGTAAAATTGGAAAGGTACAGCCAATAAATGGTATCATAAAATACAGCGAAAAAAGATGCTCCTCTGAGCAAGAACCTAAAAAATAATACATAGTATCGAATAAATTTATTTCATTTGAAAGGTATCCAGTGAAGACGGAAGTGTCTGATAATTTCATTTTAGGTCTAGGATAAATGCTAACTGAACCAACTTCATACTCTATAGCTTTTTGTTTTGAACGGAAAACAAAATTTTCTACGTACACTCAACTCACTCCTTCTTTGAATATGAATACTTTGGAATAAATCTAATCGAATAATTTGATTTTCAATGAAAAAAAATTCTTTACAAACCTTGCAATTCAACAAGATTAAACATAAGTATTGAACTTGCAATTACAATCGATTGACCAACTTCAAGCCCATTTACACCTGCTAGAATATTTATTGCATTTGTACAAAATACAGATACCATACTCATATAGGCATAATATAGAATACCTAAAGAAAAATATCGTGATAAACACTGATTAACTAATCGATCCTACCAAGATTCCATTGATGGCCTAGCAATGGTCTTACGGGTTTAGGAAGAATAATAGTTGTAGAATGATAATTAGCAAAATAAACTAATAGCAATGGTAACGAGGCAATCAATGGTAACAACAATTTAACACTCCAACGTAAATCAAGTACGTCATCTGCAAAACCAAGTAGCACCATACAACATATAGATAATAAAGCAGCTAAATATTCAATAAACTTTAAAAAAAATAAAATAAAACCAATTATTAAATTTTCTCAAAGAAAAATATTTACTTTATTATGTGGAAAATCGCTTAGCGGATGTAAATGTTCAGAAAATACAATAGCTATCATAATAAACATTAATATAAGAAAAATACCAGCTGCTATCACACCCTGAGATTCTGCACTAGAAAAATAAAAGATTTGACTTTGTTCTATTCTCTCTGATCTAACTTACATTTTAACTTCTTTTGAATTTCTTTTATTTAAATCATATCCCCATAATTGAGCTCGAATAAATTTCTCTTTCAAAATTGGAATTAAACGATTAACAATTATACCGCCAACAATCGAAATCAAAATATCAAATACAAGTGTAAATAGATCAAAACGATCTATTGCTGATGCATGATTTTGTTTCATTCTAGAAATCAAATAAGAAAGAAAAACCGAAACTAATTGTTTGCTTCCATACTGATGCACGGAGATAGTATTTTTTATACAAAAAGAAAAGAAAAGAAATAGGCAGGAAGGAAGATACAAGTCGTAATATATAGTCTAACAAGGGAAAAAACAAACGGACAGGATGATGTTTAAATTTAATTAGTTTATCGAATTTCCATTGGCATGGGAATGCTCTTGATGTATTCTTTCGTTTTATTTTCATATTCCCGTTCAATTGCCCATCCTTTAAGATCAATTTCAGGATGACGACGCATCCATATCATAAGATGTTTCTGTTTCATGTAAGCATCAACACAACTGTGTGGTACACCCATTTCGCCATATTTCTGATACCAATTAGCATGTGATTCAAATAGTGCATCTTTCTCTTTGGCACATTTGTCTAGTGCATCAATACGACCTTCATAAGCAATGCAGCGTGTTAAACGATCATGAAGAATTTCTACGATCATTGTATCAATACGTTTTTCACGTAGATAAGCCATTTCAGCCTCATAGAAACAAACTTGATCTTGAATTTCACATTGATCTATTGTTTTTACGGGATTAAATTTACGATGATAATATGGATATGCTGGACCACGAAGACGTTCGACAACATTTTGATGAAACCATCGAACTGGTCGTAAATAAAGCATATCTATTGTGGAATAACCAAGATCGGACCATTTACTAACTCCATAGACATGCTCATGTGATGTTGGTTCTGGCATTTTAAATCTATGAAATAATAAATGAAATAAGTTTTCCTAATACCACCTCAGATTCTTAATCTTAATCGAAGTTTTTCGCAAAAAAAGCAAAAGAAAACATATCGACATGTTTGGGTTATTTGGCTATACTAGCGCTAGTTCGTTCTGATTGGATGTAGTGCTAATTATTGATTATAATAAATATAGAGAAAAGAATTTAACTTATAAAGAAAAAAAAAACATTATCTTTGAATTTGAAAAATTTATTTTTCATAATAAAAAAACTTTGATTCAATTATCATTTGTCAATTCAATGAACCATTCAGAAAAATATCACTTAAAGTACATCATTTCGAATGGCAGGCGTAGCAAGCAGAAATGATCATAATTCATCTGAATATTTAATGATTCAGTCAAATACATATTTCAAAGATATTTTTACTTCAAAACTCTTGGCTTTGAATTGTTTGATAATCATGATTTAAATGAGACGCACATAGCAGTTGAAACTGTGAAATAGTTCAATCTCGTTCATGTGTCGCAGTCAATAGACTTATAAATATTGGATCATCTCTCATTGTATTCTCTTTAAAAGATTTTATTTATTGCAACGTTCTTAATAGAAATCTAGAATAGGATGTAGACATACACTCTACTTTTCCGTGTAGCGTGTAACTGTACACTTTACTTCGGAGATCGAAATGTACAAAATGTACAAGAAATTAAAATGTTGATTTCTAGAGATAAAAAACTTCTATTAAAAAGTTACCTTCATTTTATTCCTCACGTTAATGAGCGCACGAAAATTTTAAATTTAAACTAAAGCAAATTTACTTTAAGATAGATTCTTCTCTGCTGTTTTTCTTTTTTTTTATCGTTTTCCAAAAATGATTTCATTATCACGATGTTCATATCGGACTGTGCAGGGTGTGGGTGTGCGTAAAGAAGAGACCCACACCCACCCTGTGTACATTTGTGTTTGGTATTAGAAAAACTATTTCTGATTCTGATGAAAGGAGTTATTAGCTTTTGTTTTCTTTAGTCAATTTATACCCACAGTTAAGTGATAGTAAAAGATGTCGGTTTTTGTTGCAGCAGGCAAGCCACAGTATGACTCACGGAGCACATCAAAAATACCTACTATTTAACTTTACAGAATAAAAACCAAAAAAGCTCGGTAAAGTTTATGCGAATAAAATAGAAAAATATATTTATGTATTGATAAATGTGTTTAGATTAATTCAAAGAGACGTCGCCATAGAAAGATGATATTCATTTTTGTGTAGTCGATGAGATATTGATAAAGTTATTTCAGATAAACATGAAAGAAATTGATTTTATTCAAACAATCAAACATTCGCTAGTAGTATGTTTTTTTTTACTTTAAATAAAATAACAAAAATCTTTCTATAAAAAAAAAAGTTTAGGCTGGTTCAATAGCTGGATGTGCAGTTGATTTATCATTGTATCCAATAGATACAATCAAAACTCGTCTTCAAGAAAAAAAAAACCTTAATAGACGATTATTATTTTCATCATTATATTCTGGTGTTGGTTCTGTATTAATTGGTAGTGGTCCAGCGTCTGCATTATTTTTTCTTGGATACAATTTAACTAAACAAACAGTTCATTTATCATCACAATGGCAAACTCATATGATTGCTGCAATTCTTGGAGAAATTGTATGAAAAATAGACAAATCTTTCGAATAAAAAAGTCATTTCTTTTAAAAACTAATATTTAGTGTGCATGTCTTGTACGTGTTCCTGTTGAAGTTGTTAAACAACGAGCACAAGTTAATCGAAATTCACGTTTATTAACGATTGCACAATCGTGTCTCCGCGATGAAGTTGGCATCAGATTTTTTATTTTTCATTCAAAACTTCTTTTTTTCTTCAAAGGGTTTATTCGGTCTTTATCGAGGATATTTTGCAACCTTATCAAGAGAAATTCCTTTTTCAATAATTCAATTTCCACTCTGGGAATTCTTTAAAGTTTGTTTTCGAATTTCATTTTTTTACTGAATATTTATTTCAAAGAAAAAACAAAAAGGAATCTTGGAGAAAGCAACAGAATCAAGATTTATCTCCATGGCAAGGAGCTTTGTGTGGATCTCTTGCTGGTGGAATAGCAGCATCAATTACAACTCCATTTGGTAAAATTTTAATTTTATTCTGTTCTTTAAAAATATTGAAATAATTTGTTATTTTATTTAGATGTTGCTAAAACACGAATAATGCTTGCTCATGTAAATATTTGAAATAAGCTGTTTTTTCTTCACTTAAATCAAATTTCTTTTCGCAGCATTCTCATACCGATGCAGCTTCTCATTCGTTGAAAATTATGAAAAACATTTTCCAACAAGAAGGTTTTTCAGCGTAAGTTTTTCTCGAAAAAAAAAAATTTCAATTAGCATACAATGTATTCTTTTTATTTTAAATAAGTTTGTACAGTGGCGTTCTTCCTCGTACCATGTGGATATCAATCGGTGGTTTTGTCTATTTTGGTGCTTTTGAACTGGCCACATCGTTATTTTTTTCTCAAAATAGTCAGATTTAACTTCTTTTTTAATTTGTTTTTGTTTAAAAATTTCAATAAAAAATGAAGTTTTTGTTTTCAGATTTGGCTTTTTATTCAATCAAAATTTTCTAGAAATTTAACTCCACTACTAAATCTTTTACATTACATATTCGTATTTATTTACAAGCATCTTTCGAGTCAACTAAGAAGCACAAGTTTTCATCTCATGAAAATTCATTTCATCAGAAACGAAACTAATATCAATTTCAGATCTTTTTCTATCTAAAATCTGACTTGCTTTTCTTTCATGATACAGTCACGTATCAATAGGTCTCCGCTGTAAAATTTTCGTTTAATCAAATATTTATATCTCGTATCATTATAATATTCAATAGATAGTTTTCAATAGCCTCTGAATAGTGGCATCTTCAAGAGATTATGTGTGACTAAAATGTCTATAACATTTAAAGTATTATGTATAAGTATTTGATTAAATTTGATGAAAATAGTTAGAAGAATATAAAATATCTAGCAATTATTACCGACAAAGAAGAATGTTTGTTAAATAAATTTCGTACTGAAACAGTTCGAATTTTGTGTCTCCAATAGAGAACTTAATTTTTTTAGTATTATTTCTACAACAGTCCCTTAAAAATGTCTTTTACGTTTTACAACAAGTATTTAAAACGACAAAATTTCGATCATAGACTTCAAGATACACATTTTACATTTTTATTGAGAAACGTATTATCATTTTTGTTATTTTATTTAAAGGTTGTAATTATAACCTGTTTGATTCTATCAAATCGATTTCCGGGACGGATTTTTCCGGTGATTTCCGGCGGGAACCAACAGGAACTTGGCGGAATTTACAGGAAAAATCGGTAGATTTCCCGATCCGGAATACTGCTTCCGTGAAATCGCGGGAATGCGCGGGAACCGGCCGTTTCCCGGGCCGGTTGCTGCGACCTGGGTTATTTTGTGTATGATTATAGCATGAAACTATCCAAAACATGGTATTATAGACGATATCGTTGGTTTTTACGCCAAGACTGCTATTATATCATAGATGCCAATCGATAGAGCTTGAACAGCTGGATCTGACATAAGTGGTTTTAAACTCAACTCAGGTTTATAAATGAATTGAGGCTAGAAAATCTTGAATGTCGTGCTAACTTTGCCTACGTTAATGTAAAAGTATTAAATGGGTGTGGGTCTCGGTCTCGATCTCGATCTGGGTGTGGGTGTGGATATAGCCGTTTTCAAAACAAGGAAAAGTTACCATCAGCCACAGTCAAACTCATTCCCACACCCACACCCTAGAAAGTTGATAATGGTGCTGATAAGCCTAAATTTCGCGCTATTAACGTATTAAAAGGAACCTCTTGGGTATACATGGTTACGTTGCGACCGATCACATGTATTTTGAGAACAAAAGTCCTATAAGAATTCATTTGAGGATACTATGTTCTTTGGTCAAAATGTAGCTTATGGAGTTCTGTGGGTGTTCGCAAGAAAAAGTTTAAGGTGTTTGCGTAGACTATAGCTGAGATTCTGGGTGTTCGTGTTGAGAGGGGTCATTTTTTAGTCTTTGTTGACAGTTTTTTTTTCATTGTTGCTCCTAGAAAATGGGTGTTCGTAAAGATGACTTATATGCGATCTCACAAACTTGGCTGTTCGTGGTGTTTGCGTAAATTAGTAATACCCCCATGTTGCGAATACCGGATCAATTTTTGCGGTAAACCGCGGTATTTATCCGTTCTGCGGTAGTGGGAGCCGGTAACCGGACCGGTAAAACCGCGGTAAACCGGCGTTTTTTTGCGCATGTTCATCACATGTAAAAGTAAAAAAAAAGGATCTTTAAAATAGTTTAATTGATGATTTGGAAGACTTTTTCTGTCAAAAATTATAGATGATCCGGTTAACCGCTTTTTTTTAGCGGTAACCGCGGTATTTATCCGTTCTGCGATAATGAGAGCCGGTAACCGGACCGGTAAAACCGCGATTAACCGCCGATTTTCATGCGGTTTTTATTACATGGGCCCATTCTCACGAGAGTTGCTTTACTTCCTAGGGCTTTTTTTTTAATTTTAAAAGGCGACGAAATAAGCAGAAGCAGAACAGAAAATGTTATCATCTTGCGAAATGTAAGAAGCGAGTCATTTGATAAAAACAAGCAAATGATATAGGGAACGAAAATTCTTATCAACAATAACACATTGAAACTTCCAAGTATACTTCAGTTTCTATAACTTCGGTGTAGTAAGCAAAAGAAATAATTTTCATTGTAAGATCACTATTAATATCTAGAAACTGAGTACGGTCTATTTCCTTTTTTTACTGCTTCATTCTATTGCAGAAATGAAATTAAGAACCACTTAAACAACGTAACTGCGAATTCAATGGAGTCATCTCTATAGAGCACGATTGGAATTTTTCATTTTCGATATGGACGACACTTATGATATGAAAGCTTTCGAGTTTCAGGATGCGAGTGTAGTGTATCGGCATTTGATAGGCGTTGCGTGAGCTCAGTAGAAGAGCCTCACACCAGTTCGTGCAGAAGGATCAGTAAAATACTCATCCATCTGGTTCATCTGTCTCGTTCAAGATAAAAGCATCATCAGAAACCGGAAAGGTATCTGGGTGTGATTTTTAGTGAAGAGAAGAACTACATTCTCCTCCTAATCATCCAAAACTTTGGATTACTAACCAATGACTCTCAGTGACACCCAATAGTTTTTAAGAGCAGTGCGAAACGGGTGTGAGAACAAGAAACTTTACCAGTTTATTATTTCATACAATTTTGGCTGGAAGATTGTTCCCCAAAAAAAGACACTTAGAAGCAACAGTAGAATTCTTAGGAAATTACTGTTTCAGTGCCCCTTCAAAAATATTCAGGGAATTGATCTAAGTCTTTAGATGACAGAGCAAATTATCGGGTCTGAAACAGATATCAGATAGGGAAACCAATGAAAAGGGAAATGGTGGTTTCGATTGAGGGTGTGGGTGTGGGTGTGTTTATTTCACTCTTCTGCTTGCCACACCCACATCCTCAAAACGTCACTTCAAAATATTCATATTCGCGCAGAAGATAAATATGTAAGCGAATGAAAGACTTTTCGAAGACATATTACGTCCTACACGGTTAGTCTATATTAATGTGATGGCGCTACCGTATTTCTGTATTTTAGATTGTAACGGGGGGAAAGTTGCACCTACAATTTTGTCTGTGACTAGACATTTCATGGCACAAGAAACTCATAATAGAAAAAGTCAAACAGTAAAGTTTCGGGATCACATTGTTGATATACAAACCGTTAAAATTAATGACATCGAGTGCCTGCGTCTAAGAGATGTTCAACTACGGTTTGATACGGTCAGGGCCTTTCAGATTGACAATGTACAGCAAGCATTCCTTCACGACGAACATGGTAATGATCTCGAGCCGTTGCGTATTGTTGCATGCATTGGGCAAATTGTTGAAGCAGTAGAATCTATGAAAGATTTCAGTAATGACACTCATGGTCAACTGGTTCGAATTGAAGGTAAAATTGATCGTATCGACATCAATGTACAGGAGATAATGCGCCAGATTGCTAATGTGATGAGGCAAATGTATGAACTGCATGAGTATACTACACCTCGCTATTTTTTCATCTTGCCCGCAAAGCATAGCGACATGATGCTGATCGACGCCGTACAAAACTGGTTTCACACTCACTATAAACTCTATTTTCTATGTGAATGTTCACATGATCCAAAAGAAATGCATGTCGCTCCACATGAAGGTTATTCAATTAAAAGGGCGAGAGATTTCGTCGTAAAATATGCACCATATTTAAGAACAACTATACAAATTGCTCAAGTTCTACTTTCTGTCGGAGGTCTTGTTATTCCACAACTAGAAAATGTATCAAAAGTTATCGATGATGTAATACCGTCGCAATTCAAAAACCCTAAGTGCTACGAAGATATGAAACAACAATTACAAATGGTAGATGATTTACTCAATAAAGTCGACAACCAACGAAATCGTGCAGGTGCTTCCATAATTAGCAAACAGAAGTTAAAAGGAACACCATTGCAAGGCACAGAACTACGAGAAATTCAAACATATCTAGAACTTGTAGATGATAAACGTAGCTTAGGAAATCTATACCGAATAGTCACTGATGACGGTTATATTCGTTGGGTCTGTCACAAACACTATGATGAGGCTAGTTACAACAATGAAATGAGCAAATACATCAATGAATTTAAAGCCATGGGAGGTAAATTCGATGAGACGACTAACGAAGCACTTATAAATCAAGTGAATATTACTAAAGAAAATGTTGAAATGATGTGCAAGGCTCTTGAGAAGGGTTTTAATATTGAGAAGCTAATATGTCGAGAATGTTCAATCGGCGAAAATGATCTAAAAAAACTGCTTGACATCATCATTAATCGTTCTTCAATTCGTTGTCTAAATATGGGTTCGGTTCGTGTACGAAACGTTTTTGGAATCACAAAGTATACTTGTCAAGAAATGGTCGCAGAGTTCAATAATCAAACAATGAAAGTTCGTTTCTGCAACAGTAATCAAGATGCAAATGTGCAGATACTCGGTCGACTTTTGCTACAAAACAAAATATATCGAAGCTTAGATTTCTCTGCAAGTGACTTTATTTGTCGAGAATCGGATCTTCAGCGACATCTTCAATCTAATTCAATTCTAACCGAACTGTTTGTGGAGAAAACCAACAGTATCAATATTCTGAATAGTATCTTTAATTGGAAGATAAATGCACTTCAGCGACTGAAACTGACTCACTCACTGTACGACTCCTCAACATTGTCTCATTTCTGTGAAATGTTGAAGAAAAACAAAACGCTTGTCGAAATCGACCTGATGGATCGTAATGGGTTTAAAGACGAAATTTTCATCAATAATCTATTGAGTATATTGAAAGAGCATAACTCAATTAAATATTTGAATCTGCACATTGTAGATGTGCAACCATCGAATCAAAAGGAAGCTTGCCTAATTGAATCATTGCAACACGATGAATTTATTTCACGTCTTTGTATATCGTCATCAACTATCTCGTCTAAACTCACAAAAGCACTTCTTCATGCTGGAGAAAAACGTGATACATTCACATATTTAGAGCTTTACAATTGTCAAGTGAGGCACGATGAACAAGCAAAACTACAATCGTTGTATGAAAATGGACGTTTGCACCAATTGGGCTTTTATGAGCAACCGCGTTGGCTTATGATGCTTGAGAAAACAAACGAGTCGTTAAACAGAGGTAAGAAAAACAAAAAGTCGACTTCCACCATTAATAATGTGAATGGCGTAGAGGATGAGCAGCACATTCATATGCAGTATTGATCTTATAATTTCGTAAATATTCATTTGAAGTTTCAAGAGACAGTGGAAAAGGATTCGGGCATTTTTCAAAGCCAATATCATTTTTAAAATAGTGGGCTTAATTATTTTGATTGAAGACGAAGACTCCAGTGTTTCTCGTTTCTCCGTTGCATCTATCAATATGTGAAGTTCTCAAGAATAATTTGATTAGAACTGTTTTCCGAAAAAAAAAACAATTCTCTTATATTCGCCAACAACTTTTTAAAAGTGTAAAGATTGATGTCTTGAAATGGATTTTCATGTTGAATGAAGAAATATTTCAAGCCATGGAGAAGAAAACGTCTGAAAAAGTCTACAGTTGTAATTTTCTGCCAAGTCTATTTTTAGTAGCTCTGGCAATCGATGCCGTTTCTTTCATGCGTTTTTTATTTCCGAAATTAGACTTAGTTGAGGATGTCTCAACAGTTCTAATTAGATGAATCAATGAATTTTCTAGTAATCTCAAAGTAGCTATTCTATCGTTGTCACCTACTCATCTCGACCACTTAATATCAGAAAGTAAGTGTGCAGAATCGTTTTCCCGTCAATCCTTTAGTTATTGATTCATAAAATACCAGCTCTTTTTTAATCATCTTTAGTCAAACGAAAAGATAAATGCTAGAGTTGTATTCAGAGGAGAAAACTAACTCCTCAAGATATTTTTATTATTTTCCTCGCAGTTTTTATGAGCTTAGAATATTAATTTAGCTGAACGTTATAATTTCAGTAACGTTAACCATAATATGCCAGTTTATGTAGAAAATACTTTAATACATCATTAAGCTTTTAATATACAGCTCTAAAAACGTGTGGGTGTGTGGATGGGTGAGCGGTTTCCTCTTGTCCCTTCCATGTCTCCCTTTCTCTGTAAAATAGATGTGACCCCTCCATACTACTATACCGCTATATAAGTATACCACTATACTATTATAACACTATAGTGGTATAGCAGTATAAGCATTTTGAATTTGCCATAAATTCAAATTCTTCGCCAACTCACTTTTTCCTTTAGTTGAAAAACCAATGGATAAGGCTGTTACAATAAAATAGATCTTTTGAATCTTGCAAAATCTGTTTGTTTTGACGTGAAGTACGCATTAATACTTCAGTGACGTTTTAGTCTTTAGTTTTATGGTATTCATAAAATCAGAGAAAAATATAGAAACTGACTGTTCGAGTTTTATTAAAATGCTACTTCGAACAGCGACTTTTCCCTTCAAAATATTAAAGATAACACATAAATTTACTTTCTGAGCATCAACAATCAATGACGTTTTTGAAAGAACATACGACATGATCGTTGGAATACCTTTAGTTAAACAAAACTTTTGATTAGATCTCTTTTAAATTGCCGTTGTAAAATAGCAGATGAAGATATTGCAGCAAGACGTTTTTACCGGCACGGTTAAGTAAATTAGTTTGCCCGTCAATAAAAAAATGATACCTTAATAATAACATCAAGAACAAGTCAATCAAATCGACTGATACACGCGTTCAAAATGATCAATAAATATTTCAAAAACAAAATTTTATTTATACACAATACTTCATCTATCAGTTTCAATGCTTCGACTTTTTGCTTGAAGTATTATTATTATTTACTGCCACTGATAATAATGCTTTTGTTATAAGACGAAGAACATAGAGGAAAGTAAATTTGATAGTGAACGTTATTGATTGAAGAATTGTACCGTACACTCTTAGTTCTTATCGAAGCTAAAACAAGTGTTCTTTCTAGCAGTGCTAGATGTTTTTCAGTTAGTGTTGTCAGAAGAAGAAATAGTTTACTAAAAAATTTTCTGATCTATCATAATTTTCCTCAGGAAAATAAGCAAGAAAAGAAATTATTTGAATTACATTTTTATTTGTAAATGCTTCATTAATCATACCATGTCTGCTTCGAAAAAAATAAGTATTAAATATTTTGTATACATGCAAAATATTATCAACAAAACTAAATATAAAAGAAAATAAATCATTTTACTTCTTAATCAGAATAACTTCAGAATATATCGAATTTATTTCCGTTCTAATTTTCTATCTTGACATTGATGCTACAATTTTAATATATAACACCTATAAATCTCACAACCGATATTAATTCTGGAATTAAGTCACAATTGAATTCTAATACACTGAAAAAACTGAGGTAAATACTACTCTTACTCCACTAAATGAAGATAAATAAAAATTTAGAAATAAACTACATTTTGTCTTATTTTGTGATGAAAATAATATATATCACAATCAGAACCATCCGTGATAAAACTACTGTTAATGCATATAGGATATAATACGAATTTCAACATCTTTATACTTATACTCTTAATTTCCTAGCCAATCCGAAAATGTTCTAATCGTTTCATCGATAAGTAAAAAGAAAATCAATTGTAGTAAAAGTATTGCGATATTTATATTTGATTTTTAATAATTTTGATTGAAGATGAAGAATTAATCGACAATAATCTGAAATTATAGAACCGATTACTTGATTTCTGTGTCAAAATATTTAATGAAAACATTAAGTGAGAAATTCTTTTTAAGATAAATTACATTTCGAACTGTTTCGTTGAATTCTTGGGTTAATTGATTAACTATAATTATCTATTAAAATAAATTCAATATAGAAACAAAAACATTACCTTCTCAAACGATTTTATTGTATGTAGAGTGTGGGTGTGGGTGTAGGTGTGTGTAAATTCCTTTGGTGCACCCACACCCACACCCTAGGTATGTTTGACAAATAGATCAATTATGATATTTAGTGTTAATCGGTGTAATAATAGAAATCTAATATATCCAAATGATTGATAGTTGATCAACTTGAGGAGATTCGTCGTATTTTAAAGACCTGCAAAAATATGAATTGTACAAGAGAGTAAAAACGATTGAATATTACCATTTGATGTTGTTGAACTGATTGATGAAGAAATAGAGATCGCGAGTACTTGCTAATGTGTGTTATTAAAATCATACAGAATTCAAATAAACGCTATTACCAATAGATTATAATAATAAAAACATTCGATAAAATCTGTAAGAACAGTTCGATCTCATTTTGGTGTTAAATGAATCAATGGGAATAATGTAATAGATTAACGCATCTTTCTGAAAACAACAAAATTTATATAAATCGATAGTGGAACCGTCGTTTTTAATATTCCTTTCATTTCTAATTGATTCGATAAATTTTGAGATCCAATTGTAGTAAACTCATGTCTACACAGAGACAGAGTGAGAGATAAAGTGTTGGTGAGGGGGAGAGTCTTTCCCTTCTCTCTCTTTTTTTTCTTGAAGTATTTATGAAAAAGAAACTTATCTAAGAGTATACTCAAGAGAGATTAGCTCTTTTCAGAGTACTTTTCATGTCTTCTTTTCTAATAATATTATCATTTCAGCAGAGAGAGAGAGAGAGATCTCCTTTGATTCTTATGTTTTCTTTTCTAGTTAATATTTCTGCTAATATCACAGAATGATTTATATAGAATTTAATAAAACATATTCTAGAATATAGAAGTAAGAAATATTCTATTTAGATTTAAGAGAACCAAAAAAACAATTC
Organism: Rotaria socialis; assembly: GCA_905331475.1. NCBI lineage: Eukaryota > Metazoa > Rotifera > Eurotatoria > Philodinida > Philodinidae > Rotaria > Rotaria socialis. Next base: position 91,491 of record CAJNYU010001285.1, read on the forward strand.
TAATAGCAAATATTTTCTTCATAGAAAAAGAAGCAAAATCTGATATTCAAGTTTAAAGATAAAAATACTACTCGATAATATATCTGTGCCAAGAAGTACGTCACTCATGAAGTACTGGATTTAATAGGTGGTTATAGAAACCGTCGAACCTCCACTTATTAATCATAGATGAGCCAATAAACATATCGCATTGACGTAATTAAGTTTACATCCTTGCGTATATGACATTAACACATCCCCGGTCGAAGAAAACGGTCAGTAAACGGTCGTATACGATACAAATACGGCCCGTTTTGCGTGCCGTATTTTACCCGTATAACAGGAGCAGTAATACGGCCGTATGTTCCCTGGACTGAACGTATAGGGTCTGGAAACCGTAATTCACCTGTGTCTGTCTGTCTGTTTGTAACACTGGCACAAATGACCATTTCTACGGCACAAACGGCCATTCTCAGGACATATTTTACTGGCGGATCCACGGAGAGTGCACGCAGAGGAGTCAGTTCTAATGACGGATCAAATGAACGGGCAGCCGGAATTCCCATAAGGAACTTTGGTCCCTCCTTGGTTAAATTTTTAAACGCTGTGACTCAGTACCTAGGTGAAAGTCAACCCTTCCCGCTGCTTAAAGATATTTAAGCCCTCTCGTGGGAATTGTCAACATTGTGCCGTGTTAGCTAGGTGGCTGTGAGCTTCCCCCCTCCCCCATCAGAAACAAAATCGGAGTTCAGGCACTGCTTCGCACCTGTATTTTGCCTTCATTTTCGCTGCGTTCTTATTCATAGTTTTTGGAAATTTCTCATTTTCTGCTTACCGGTACCCCACTTTCCTTTATTTGCCCTCCAGCTTCCATGTCTCGGTTGAATTTATTCAGCCTGCTTCTTGGAAATTTCAGAATCTTTGGAGTAAACAACCAACGAAGTGGACTGTTCCTATATTTGTATGTATGAATTCTGTCAGTCTAGGGCCCAGTGAATCGATTTTCGATTCACGTTACGGTAACGATCAGAGCTCCATGGGACAACCAAAAAGTTGTCCCGTCCCGTCTCGTTCTGCCATGTGTATGTAAGTTTTTTTTCCTCGATGTACAGTTGGAGAAGTGCAGCTAGTTTATATGTTTTTCATGTGAATAATTTATTTTACTATCGATCTTTTTAAATATTTCATCTACATCACAATAATTTGACAAGAAAAAGAAAAATTTAACAAGAGCTACACTCTCGTCCAGTAACTCATCAGAGAAAAAGTATATCACCATTATGATTAATGATGGTGGGGAAACCAAAAAAAAAATTCCAGCCGTTAGATGTATACTTGCCTGTATTATCTATAATAGTATATTGACTAGATTTCGTTTCGAGCATCAACTGAATTTGAGAACATGTGAGCTTATTAGAATCATCAGGAGAAAAGATCGATGAATTGAGCAGAGATAAATTGAAATCACGAGCTGTACGAACTGTTGGATACAATTTCAGGAGAAGATATCAGATGATTTTATTGCGTATTTGTGAAAATAAAAAGTTAATTAGTATGATATTAATCAAACGAGAATTGAAATGTACAACCAAAAAAATAAAAATATCATCTGAAATTGGCCTTGTCTACACTAGAAAACTTATGCTGAATTAAGACACGTGGTTGATTGAAAAGTTAATTCAGATTAACGCACTCTTGAAAGACGAATTAAAGTTAATGCACCAATCGAGAATGAACTCGATGGACTAATTAGAATCATGGACGTGCCTCGATAAAGTCGCTATATATTATCGATAAATAGATAAATTAAATAAGAGAAATTATAGAATATTAAGAATAGGAGCTGAAGTTAACTAAAGTTAGAACAATAGCAGAACAATGGGTGATAACGATACATAAAAAAAACTTCGCGGGACGTTTTAGTAAATTGATTTGTCCCGTCCCGGGACGGGATTTAGCGGAATAGTCCCGCATCCCGCGGAGCTCTGGTAACGATTATATGCAGAGAGCGTCCAAATTCCATCCAGGGGTGTAATGCTCTCGTTCGAGTGTAACTTATACATAAGATTTGGTCTTATGGTGCCATTTATTCTCATCACACCTATTGCCTTTATTTTTCTGTCCTTTACATTTGTCTTGATCTATCCTTCTTCTTCGTTCTCTCAAATGGTTGAGCATTTAAGCGTGCGCTTTATATGTAATCGATGCGATTTATGATTTGAAGAGTTAAATAGAGTGTAATACCATCAGCACAGGCATCTCTTCCATCAGAAATCGTCACAGTTACTTGTTCTATAGAATACGATAATATTATGCCGGCTTTACGAGATTTTACGGCTGACATACGGTATCCGTGTATGGCCGTAATACTGCCCCTGTTAAAACGCCTTAATTCGGCTTAAAACGGCCGTTTTACGACGGAATACGATGCAAAAACGACTGTTTACGGTATTGTTACGCCGGTTTACGGTGGTCCGTTTTGATCGACCTGGTATAGTCGCGTACTGAACAATACGTAATATTCTCTCTCTCTAGTATATAAGCTCACGATATATTGGGGGGAATAGGGCAGTACTATAAGTCAGAGAGTAGTTAAAATTTGAGTTGTTCGAAGAAATAGTTTATTAGAATGTAAATAGTGTTAGACTTAACTTGTATTGAGAAACATATGCACCCTATTATTAGCAGTGCAATATTGCTATCTTGTTTTATTGTAAACTCATTATTGAATAAATTATTAATGACAAGCTGGTATTGTCCAAAACATTCTTTCATTAGTATTCTTGGTTGTGTACGACTTACAAGAGTTTCGATTAATTATCTCGCGATACACCCACACCCTCGTTCTTTAGATCATTTATTGACTATAGAAAAATAAGATAACTTTAAATTCTTTTAACTGCTTCAATGCGTTGGT
>CAJNYU010001288.1:0-15121 GCA_905331475.1 Rotaria socialis
AGTGGATGATCGGGAGGAATTGACTTTTGATGTACACTGATGTATGCCTCTACGCCTCGATTGAGTGTGATGAGTCTAATAATAATGTTTGTTGCTCTATGCCAACAGTCATAGTTAACCACTTTATCCCGAAGAGCCCATATATCATAATATCCGCCAAACTGCGAAGCTGTCATAGCATCCCACTCATCAATACTATAGTCAAAGTTTGTTAAGAATTGAGCTTCATCCAGTCGTGTGTTAATATCAAGATCAATAGCCATGTAAAATGTTCGACCAGGTGATATGAAAAGCTCACTGTTCCGAGCGTTATCTAGTACATTGTTTCTGCAATATGCAATACGCTCCGTTCGGCCTGCTATATAACGTTACACGTTACCAAACGTCTATACTACCACGTGAGGACTCTCTCGGCTCCACTTTTAAAGGATTGACAGAGTATTGTCAATAGAGCTTGATTCTCCAATGTAAAGATAGTACTTCATAAATAATGACGTTATACGTTCAATTTTTGTTCTAAATACAGGAAGTCGGTGTTCAATGTTGCGAGCGCAACCAGTAACAATCAGCGAACAGCTCCTTAAAAATGCACGCTTTGCTTCTACGCTCAATTTCTGGTCTGTAGGCGTTAGCCTCGTGGAATTTACCAACCAAAACGTAATTGGTGGCTGGAAAAGATGCTTGAGAATAAGCCATATGAACACTATAAAAATAATTGGAAGTAGAACTACGACAACATGATGGCGAGAGGAATTTATAAAGTTATTGAAGCGCATTTAGGTGTCTTTATATACCACATAAAAGCTCCAACAACTATTACTCTACAATTGATTCTGTAGAATTATCGCATGATCATTGGCTCTATGTATTGCATAGATCACTGCACCACAAATATGCAAATTTCAGCAAAGTTTCTGCATTCTATCTGTTGTAAACGGAGAAGGTATTGTTTTACAAGCTCTAGAGCATAAATCGCTTTAGGATTTTTCTGGGAAAAGTTGATAGAAAAACAGAAGATCGATTATAAATGAAATCTAAATTATGTCTAAATTTTGATAGGTTAGAGTATCCTGTGAAGGAATCGTTATAATGAAACCAAGGCAAGGAGAAGTGAGCGTATGTGGGTGTGGATCTTTCCTTCACACCCATACCCACCCACCCACACCCACACCCACACCCACACCCACCCACACTCTTTAGCTTTCTCTGATATTTTTTTAATTTTAAAGGTCTCAATGGGACTTAACTTTCCATCGAACAGATTTTTCATACTAGATTCCTGGACTGAGAAAAGTTCAATTTACTGCGTCTTTTGTACCTAGTTTTAGAGTCATACTGAGTGAAATACTTATAAAAAATGAGTAGAAGCGAATTTCAAAATTCTGTTCGATGAAAAGTTGCATATGGAGACTAGCTTTGATTTAAAATCGATCCGACCTCGACAATTCTTATAGTTATGAAGTTATTTCNGAAAGCTATAAAATAAGTCGTAAGTCCAGTTTAGTAAGGTATACATGGCTGAAATTTTTACCACAAGCGTTTCTCACTGCCACCATGTATCCCTGAAAGTTTCAGCTTAAACATATGCTCAAAAGTGGCAAGTCTATTCTGAGGGGGGCCTCCTTAAGGCTACAAAATCCATATTTTCAGTTTTTTCATAATATGCCGGAGTAGCCAGTCAATCCAACAAGTAGTTCGATTACTCGAGTTGGGTGTTGCTATTGGCTTTGAAATTTTAAACGTACACCTCAGATTCCCAGTTTTGGATAGGTCGAGGGGGACAGATGATAAGTTAGTAAAATATGGTGTTTTCGACTAGTCGAATAACTGTACCCGATAGTATGAAAATCAAATCGAATTTTCGCATATACTTCCATATCTCATTCTTTTAGTCATCGAAACTAATCGATTCAAAGTCCAGGAGAAGATTAGAACATGGGTACTTTCGTTTAACAGTCGTTAAACATCTGAACTAAATATGAACTATTTTCCGTCGACGAAAGTTATATTTTCAATAATTATAAGCATAGTACTTTGAACTTATTTTTTGTTCTGATTTTCTTTTAGGTGAGCACAGTTTTTGATTGCTTAGTATTAACCACTTCTTTTAAAATTATGGAAATAAGAAAAGTATGTGTCCAACATACATCAATATTCTTAATAAGATGACAAACAAAATATGTATACATCTCTTTTTGAATAAGTTTCACAAAAAGAAAATTAATTTTACCACTTGAAATTAGCACTTTTCCAACCATTTTTCAAACAGAACGCTCTATATCATTTTCTCATGTTTCTTTCACTTGAACACTCATCGTATCTATCGCACATTTTTAAAATTTTCCTAGATGTCTAGTGTTTGTGGAACGATTCGATTTTATTTTTCTTTAACTACGTAATAGTCAGGGAATATATCGACGACAAGTATTCCTAAAACCGAAAAAATAGTTCAAAGCCATTTTCAAGCGGTATCAATTCTAGTTCAGCATCTTCACATGGTAATACAGCAAACGTTTGAAATTTGATCTTACGGACAATTTCATAGTGGATTTTGTTCGTGGCGTAGTCTACCCTGAAATTGTTTGGAATTTTTCCCTTATGGCTACAGGTATTCATTAAGTACTTCTTGATTAAATAATGAATTAATCATAATTAGTTAACAGCTGAAAGTGCCAACATTTTTACAAATTTTTATGCAAAAAGAACTTGGCGATAAAAATCGCCCTTGTGAAGAAATCAAAGTCACATGAAAGGGTGGTCCTATTCTCACACTAAATAAAAATGCGTCTACTTTATGTGGCGCGAATTTTTGTGTCGCACTTATAATTAAAAAAAATGTACCGCATATTTTTCGCGTTCTGTCTGTCGTCTAGTCGTTCACCGTTTTGTTATGAACATACAGCGGCATATAAGCAGCATCGCTGAACGCATGAAAGATAAGTTTTCAAAATCAAATTTTCTTTTAAATTAATTCTTGATTGCTTTTCAATCAAGGAAATGCCATCCCGATCCATGATCTGGGAAGGACTACATTGGATGGTCTGATGGGAATAGGATCAATGCCAAATCAGCCAGATCTGAGGATCTGATGAGATTAAATTTTCACAAAATAAGGAAATATATTAAATTAAATTCAAAACATATTGAAATATGCGTTTCAAAAACGGCCAATAGAAAATGTGTCGGATGTGTTGTGAAAAATGCGTCGTCGTCTTGCTGGACAGAATGTGTCGCAACGAGCACCTCGTGTCGTGCTTTGTGTCGTAGTTTACGACACATCAGACACATTTTTATTTAGAGTGCTGCATGATTTTGCCTATATATAAATGTTTTACGTCTGTACTGATAACTCTAAGTTTCACTCAATAACATCAGTTAAGTGAAATCAAAAATCCCAAGTTCGAATCTGTACAGCCCTGGAATGAAAAAAAGATTCGATGATTAAAATGAGCTCAATTTAAAAGAAAGGTCGCATTTCGGTTTAAGAAAGGCCCGCTTTGCATAAAGCGTTCAAACGCAGATTTCTGTGAATTAGGTTTCTTCGGTATATAATAAAATAAGGAAATGAAACAAGATAAACTGGCCCCATTTCTGGTTGATATTAGTAATGTGTGAGTATGTTTCAACAATAAAAATCGAGAGTAGGAAATTCAAGGATTTTTATGGCCTAGAATACCATATTCAACTTTTCTACAAATATTATCATTAGGAAAAGAATTGAAACTGACATAAAGTTCACTAATATGGTATCCCGTGGTACTAAAAGCCAAGCAACAATCGATTCAACTCTTCATTTCATATCTGAACAGCAATTAATATCTGAAGTCTTTTTGCAAAGCAATCTAGTATTTTGTGCATTCCCCGTAATTTTGATCGGAAATTATTTAAAAGTTGAACCAGTAGAGTAAAGTGCTAACACCACTTCGAAGACTATTATTAATTATCTATCATAAAATATTCTTGAATTTTGGCTACAGTTTGTCCTGCTTTTGTTGAGAAACAGCTCATACCGTTCTGCTAGCTTTATTCAAGATACCTTTGAAAACAACGGAATCCACGCATACCTAAGATCAAACCTATTTGGACATGGTTTCATTTATGTTTATATGAAACCATTTAAATAGACCTCTTACAAACGATCAAGGTCTTGTAAAATCAGTTGCGAAACATTTTACTGATCATTGTTTTTGTGTTATGATCAGATAAAAAATTGATCTCTTCTTTCTAAATTTTCAGTTTTGCTTTTCCTGAAAAAAGAACACCGCGTTCAAATAATCTTTATTTATTAATGATTGTATTATTTTATTTATAATCCTTCTAGAAAAAGTGAACTATGCAGAAAAGCGACAGTCACTTATATTATCTGTTAATAAACTACCACACAAAGGTTTATTTGAACAAGAACTAATCGAATATTGTCAGAATATGATCAACTTTTGAAAAAAAAGTCGGCTAGCGTTTTCTTCGTGCATTAGTTCGTTGTATTCCATTGTCAAGAATATTGTTAACTTATTAAATATGATTAGAGAGAGAAGAATGAAATTTTAAAAAGTATCAGCAACTTGACACCTATGTTATATTGCCGAGTACCGCGTCGCTTCAAGCAAATCATTGGTAGCATTCTTTTAGCAATGGGTTTGCTGTTGATATATACACAATGGCATCCGGCTCTGGACACTTCATATTTGTTACAAACTAGTTCACCTGATTGTCGCAAGTTGTGTCCTTACATTTCCAGGCTTGAACGAGATAAGCTTATATTTAATTTAGCATACTCCATTCGTCATTTTCCCGAATTCATTTGCCCACAAAACTTCCGTAATCTAGCCGATTGGATTTACGGTTGGCCAAATCAATTCTTTGAAAATATTGAAACGACAACTAACGATGGAAAACGCATAGCTCCTTGTTTACCTCCAGGTAGTATTATTTATGTACGCACTACAGTGATTAATGAATTCTTCAGTCAAATTTATCCTTATTTGATTCATAATTTCGTCTTGATTACGGGTGAAGACGATAGATCGTCGCCAACTGACTTATCTTATCTCAATCGGCCAGATTCAAAAATCATTCACTGGTTTGGTCAAAACGGGCAGATTGATGTCAGAACAAATGCCAAATTCACACACATTCCTATCGGTAAGAAGAAAAATGCGCTGATAAATATGAGCAAGCAATTCTCACTAAATGGCATTCCATTCTTATTAATAATTGTAGTTCAGAAATTTTCTAAAATATAATTATAAGAGTCGAGATGTTCATGGAATAAGTCTGGTCAAACATTAATGCATAAGCTTTTATATAATACCAGATGAAATTGTCCGACGAAATCCTCGTTGCAGAATTTCCTGCAACTTTATAGTAACATTTTACGATTCAGCATTATTTCAATATCTTACTGTTTTTTTCTTCTGGAAACACGTATCTGAAAGGGACCAGACGTTTGTTTCAAAAGCTACCCAAAGATCATTTAATTGGCAGCATGACTAACTAGAATTCAGAGCTAAATAGATCAAATTAAAGACTTTTTTCTGGAGAGAAACCTTTTTGTTGTTCTCTCTTGTGATTCTCACAAAAAATGATCCCTTCAGTTCTATGTTGATTTTCATACATGTGTGTATTAATGCCACTATCAACCTGACATAAAGTCAAACATACTTGAAGAAAGATATGTTTATGTAGAGTCCTATCATATTGCTACATTTTTTCATGTGGTAAATCATTGTGATTGCGTGCCCATAGGTTCTTAGGTAATTAAACGTGAATCACAAGTTGTGCAATAAAGTTAGCGATCATTTTTCTACAATCTGAGCATCTCGGAATGGTCAACAAATCTATGAATTAAAGCGAAGGTTCGATTCACTTGGCAATCATTAGATGAGAGATTATTTTTCGTTTTTGTTCGGTAGACCTTGGAGAATATTTAGAAAATTCAAGGGATTCTTTTTATATTCTCTCTATTCGATTCCTGAATCTACAGTTGCATTGTGCATACAAAGTGCCGTTTGAGAAAGCTGCTCTCATAATCGTTATTTCAAAGATGCATGCTACTACAAAAGCTGTTAGCGCAATCCCTTCCGGATTAAAATGTGAAACACGACGTAACCCTTAATTCCTATCACACAAAAGTATTGTTCTATCTAGTTCTGGAGTCTTTCTTTCGTTATACTTTAATGCATCACCCACAACTAAAAACCGGAGCAGCTCATAGATTTTCTCGATATTGTAGCGCTATCTGATTGTTGTTTGTACGGCGACCCGGTTCATGGCAATTTATAACGACGCCCAGAGGTGTTTATTCAGGTACATCATAGTCATAGCTGCGCCCCTCTATCCTCCCTGCATTTCTATTACCATTTGTGATGAACTCAAAGCCTGCCTCGCAGTCTCTGTAAAGGGTAAATAATTAATTAGGCTGTAATTAGCTATTTAATTAAAATTCCTACTTTTAACACTTAAACTGAAAATTCATCTGTCTGTAACGATCTGTGAAGGGGAAATCACCTGCCGGTCGCGGTCTGTGATGGGAGAATCACCTGTCTGTAACGGTCTGTGGGGTAGGGGGTGGTGGGTGCAAGTTTCTACCCTAAACATTTCAGCACTCCTTCCAGGTCGTGTGTCACAGCAACCTTTAAGATTCTCTTACCACTTTTGCAGAAAAATAGATTTAGATCTACTGAATAGGTAACAAAACGAAGAATAATAAATGACTTCTCACTCATCCGTTTCCACTCGTATACAACAAGTTTCTGTAGATCAAAAATATAGATTATTACTTAAGAAATTTAACCTCAACCATTCAGTTCAAACTATTTTTCAGCTCTTTCAAAAGTCCTCCCCATACTCTCAAAGAAAACTTGAAAAAAGAATCCTTAAATCATATTTAGAAGAAATATCTAATAGTAGTTATAATCCGTTGTTTTTAAATACTTTGAAATGTAACAGCGCATAAATGCTCACAATTGCATATGCCGTCTACCACTCGGCATGCTAAAAGAAGAAAATTTAACTTTAGATTTTGATTGTTGAAGATTCAAAGTATTCATTTGGGTGCGCTTCGTGTTTTCGCTGTATAAGTGTACCGTTTTCTTTCACACGTATATTAACATAGTCTACAGAAGTAGCAACTTCTGCAAAAAGATAAATTTTGATGAATAAATATGTCTTAATCGAAGCTCCGCCAACAAGTTGCATAGAGCAGAGAAATTATCAAACACACGATAGACTGTATGAAAATTATGTATCCTATCCTGAAATGTTTGATTTCTAACAGAAATGACAAGATTATAATGGTATGATTATCGATACAATGTATATGTAAAATATAGGAATAAGATGGTTTCATATAGGTCTTGAATAAAAATTGAATTGTAATTTGTATCTCTTCAACAACTCGCCAAGTTTAACAGAAGAACAGCTGTTTTCATATGTTCTTCAAAAGGTTTAGGAAATCACAATAGCACTCATTTTGTTAGTACCATTTGCCCCTGACTTTGAATATCTCGTTTTCCGGTTTTTCAATTTCAAGTACTTTGGCTCACAGAATCGATAGTGAACGATTGTAGATAAAAAAAATTCATAAACATTCAATTATCATTTTACTTAGAACTAGGCTTAGATGTTAGACAATTATGAATTGTGTCAAATTCTGGCAATATTCGCCTATCTATCAAGTCTTTCTTTTATTTATGTATATATCAACTTTTACAGGTTTTATTCTGCAAAACACTTGGATTTTCTTTTATTCAGTTTGAAAACCAAATCTATAGTTTCGAATTATCTTTTGTTATACTGAAGAGTATATAAACCAGATCAATCCCTTCTGAAAGTTTTCCTGATCATCCCTATATTCTACTGTAAGATAGCAAAATTAAAAACTATGTATAGAGAAATTTTTTCGTGCATAATATGAAATTCAAAATTCAAACTCCCTAAGTCGAGAGTTTCGATCAATGAATCTTGTCGGGTGCGATACGATCATACGTTGGATAATGTCGGAACGAGCCCTAAGCCCAGTGACCAAGAATCCAACGAACATTTGACTGGAAAAGGATCTGGTTGGATTCGATCAGCTTTGACAATTGAATCCGACTGGATCATATCGGATCATGCAATGAAAATAAATGAAACAGACCGAATCAAGTCGGTTTTTAAACAAGGTTCTACAATTTATCTACACTGAAAAAATTTCATACGTAACTTAATCAAGATTCGCAGATTTTGAACGAAATAGAAACTGTTCTCGGGTTTCCAAAAAATACGGTACCATACCCAACCATCTGTAATTCATATTCAAATTTGCTGCGTAACTGAAATTGCGTCACAGTTGCAATGCAATCGATCTCCGCTTGCATAATTTGAACGGATAAATATATCCCCTAACTTAATCCCTTAAACTATCCATCATTTATACCTATCTTCTAATTGACCATTTTGATCACATCGATAATAACCTAAAACAAAAGACAATGAATATTTTAGTTTGTAAATATTGCATTGTATTCGAAATCGAGAACAGTTTAAGAACGTTAAGATGATATAAGTTTATTTGAATGGAATTTTACTTGTTTCAGATTGTGAACACAAAATAGTTCATGGAACGGAAGATTCCTGATGAAGTAGGCTCTTCTTATTATTGGGAGCCGTTTTAGTTCAATTAAGACATCTGAAGCTGCGCAATGACGAAGATGTAAAGCAAATATTGCAGTATTGGAATTATTTTCTGAGAGATTTCAGGACCATGATCGCTTTCAGTCTAGAGAGTATTCTGAAATTATCATAAGCTTTAGAAACCTTTCGTTTTATCCAATAAAAATGCAGGATCAGATTTCCGTTCGTTATCGTACGTTTTCAAGATTGAGTATACTCGACGGTTCTTTGGTTTGCCTGAGCAACATTTCGGAAGCCAAAAGGGAATTACAGCATAACTCATATAACTTTGACTTCATTTTTTGACGGTATAAATTTCCTAGACTACCCTGACTATTCCTGAAAATTAGATTAGATTTTCAATATCAAGAAAAATGGATGTCAAAATAATTTAGGAGCGTTGAGATCGGTATTTAAGGGAACCAAATTATTTTCGAACACTCAACAACCAATAAGATATTTACAAGAGTGTTGCTAGCTTTCGGAAATCATCTGTCAAATCTCTAGAGGTTTTTGAATGGGTTTCAGAGCGTGCTTGGGGTTTCTAAGAAATAGATTGTTCTTAGATAGCAGTTAATTTACTCTCTTAATGCAAATGTAATCTCCTAACGGATCCGCTCAACCTTAATCTGACTCCTTAACCAATCTACTGATGCATATCTATCTCCTTAACTTAATACTTGAATCCTTATCCAACCCCAAAATATTCTCATAAATTTGTTTAACCCCTTCACTTAAACTACTGTAATTGAACTGCTCAACAGAGAACGTATGCGATTAGTTATTATTGTGATTAGAAATTACAATGCACTACTTTTTTTGATAATCTTAAGTACTTCATCCATTTCGATTTGTTATGACTACTGCATATTGGAAATATTTTACTCAATGTAGAATATGATTAGCTGATTACCAGTGAAACAATTAATGGCTGATCTCCATTCTACTCGTTCAGAAACGAAGTTCGGGCCAGTGTTTCTACTTCAATGCTCATGTTTGAAATGAAGTTTGAAGAATATTTTACAAAATATTTTCACTGTTCGATACCCGAAAAGGTCTATCATGTAACTATTTAAATACTAAACTATGAACAGACTTCTCACGAAACCCTACATGGTACTAAACTCTTTTTACGCTTTGTTTGTGCGAACAAAAAATTATAAAGTGTAGTAAAATACCGCCGAAGCTTTTTTCAGTACACGCACTTCGTGTTGAAAGAAGTCAATGCTAATAAAAGAATACATGGTACTCCCAAGATGTTTCAATTAATTGGAAAAGAGAGCTTTTCGTTGTGGATAATAAGAAAACCGGATAATAGTATTTTATGAAGTACTGGTGTCATTTAAAGCTATTATCGTCGGCAATGTCTGTTCTTTACTTAATTGTTTTCATTCTTCAATGGGAAAGTTCGTGAATTCAGGACGAACCAGTTTCGTATAAAACTGACTTGTGCAGTTTGGATAATCGAAATTTAGTTCAATTTACTCTTTCGTGGAACAAACTTCTTGAAAGACTGAATTAAACTCAACAGTTTTTGCTTTATAGCACAAGAAAAAAATTATAATTACATACGATATGTACAAAATCCTAAGATATATTCGACAGCTCAATCAAAAAAGATGTCGAAGTTTTTAGATGCCAGAAACGGAGGGAATCGACTGGATTCCAATAACTGAATCCTATAGGGCACGAAAATCGTGTTTCATCGGATTCGGAAATGGAAATAAGCCGAACGTTGTTGGTATTAAACTGAGATCCGACCGGATTTCGACAATCGGAAGCATGTCGGATGCAATCATCGGAACTCATTGGATTGAAATACATCCAACAGAATTCGATTTCTGACTTTCGACCTGGGTCGATATTAGGGGTGCAATAGTTCAGCTCTAGTTCTGAGCGTGGGAGCTGTTCGAAAGTTCATTTCGGTATGAGCTGATTGTTTTGAACAGCTCCTTTCAAAAGAGCTGATCTGATCGAACAGCTCTCGTTCCTGAACTGGAGTTTTTCAACAGCTCCTTCTAAAAGAGCTGATCTGATCGAACAGCTCCTACCGAAAGAACGTTCGAACAGCTTNCGATCAGATCAGCTCTTTTAGAACGAGCTGTTCAAATCAATCAGCTCCTACCGAAAGAACGTTCGAACAGCTTTTTCGCTCAGCTCAGCTGAACTTTTGAGCTGGAGCTGATGCACCCCTAGTCGATATGCTTGGTAATCTGAAGGAAACGTAGAATTTCTGCTGAAAAATGCTGTAAAAATTTTCATATTTGAAGAACAATATCTCAAATGATTGAGTCCTGTTTATATTTGAATCCTGGTTAGTATTGCCTTTTATTTAATTCCATTTTCCTCATCTTTCCGGCTGGTTACAACAGTATTCGGTGACAGAAATTGTCGACCAGGGGCTTACAACATATGTTTACATTGTTAAAATTGTAGGTATAAACTGCTACGAAATGGCTGATTCAATCAGAATGGTACAGAAAAAATCATATCGTAGTCACTCATCTCCTCCGTTGTATGGTGTTAAAGATGAACCATCGCACTATATCAATTTATTTGATGTGACAGAACGAGCTCTATCGACTTCTAGTACCAATCAAGATCATTTAGCCTTAATCAATTTCGATTCTGATACAGATGGTACAGGACTTCGTTTACGTATTTGGCTAGATTTGTGCAGCCGAGATAAGCCGATTCCTTTGATTGAATGTATTGAAAAACCCAGAGGTGTTCAGATATCCAAGATACTACAAATCTATAAACGCAATCGTCATTATCCGTTCTGGATATCACCACTCGGAAATGGTATTGATTGTCATCGAACTTGGGAGGCGCTTTACCTCGATATCATACCAATTGTATGGAACTCAACATTGAATAGTCTCTACGAAAATTTACCAGTACTTATTATTAATAATCATACGGAGTTAACCGAATCATTTTTACGTGATCAATTACACAGAATTGCAACAAAAAAAATATCATCGTTAAATTCATCTGCATCTACAGGCTATTATTATGAAAAGCTGCGTAATGCTTTCTGGAGGCAGATGATTTTGAACAAGTCAAGATATGCATCTAATAAGTTCAATCTAACAGTTCAACGGCGATGTTGGCGTGCAAGAAGTAACGTGTTAGAATGGGCTCGCAATGGCCCTTTTTTGAAATATATTCAATAGAATTCATAAAGAATCTTCTTTTTTCTTTTGTTTTCCGGTCACAAGGTGCAACGAAATCATATTAATTATGTAAATCAATAAAAAAATTTCATATTTAAATTACTTTTGTTGTATCCAGCACAGAATAAGTATCTGTAAAGGTTTTGAAAGGTTGGATGTGTGTGAGCTGATCAATATTTTTTCCTCCCTGCATACTCACACCCTCAGGTAGATGCAGTGAGTATCAGTCTAGCATTGGTCATCGAACACTGATCAATGCCTCGTTATTTTGCTTCGTCACCCAATGAAGAAGGTAAGTTTTTCTTCTTTAATCGGAGAATGAGATACATTAGTTTATTCTCTCATGTTGAATAATGACAAGCATCACTGCACATATATGGTATCTCTAACAAATTATGAATTATAAAACCTGTTTCTGCATGGCTCTAATTTCCACTCATACGCATATCCTGCAAACTACATACTATCATTTCATTACTACTACTTTCGATGCCTGAAATGAGTTTCCAAAACACCGTCGTTTAAACACTCAATTGATTTTTATTTAGATTTTCTATATAGTTTAGTCACGTTTTTAACTCTAACATTGCAAGAATCGTGTCACAATATACATTGTGAACACGTTTAGGTTAGATTGTTTCAGTTGCTTCTGTGCGATACTGTTTACATTTTAAGGAAGATCGTTGAGCATTCATTCATGCTCCTCATTAGCAACCAGAGATAGGATTGGCTCGGTTGTTAACCAAATCAACCGGCCACAATCAAAGTCTGCTCGGTTGGATATTTTTTTAATTCGGCCGGTTACGTTCAGTTTGGTTCACTTAAGAAGAAAATGTCAACTGATTCGATCTCTGTTAGTGAATTCAAGTGTATAAGAGGGTATCTCGATAGAAAAATGCCGCTGAATCATCATTAGTTTGATCAAGGTATGGGTGTGGCGTATGTATGATGTGGTTGAGGGTGTATCGGTTGTCTTCATTGACTCTCCCTTATATCCATAATCATATCTACATCCAAAGCCACAATCGCACACCTAAGCCCACTGTTCGAAAAGACTAACAAGTACGTATAATTTATTTGTATCCGGGTAATAGTTACTTTCTTTCTAGAAACTTAGTCAATGGGTCTCTTAAGAAAATGCTTAGCTATTATTTTTTGCTCCGCGGTATCAATTTTAATCGCAGTAGCATGTAGAGCCAGTTTATTGAATATTCCTCACGTGTGTGAGATACAACTAGGTGTTGGGAAGCTCAATTCCTCCATAGAGCTGAATAAACAAGAAATACCAGCACGTTTTGCTCAAAGATATGCTCGTTATCTACATCCACAAATATGGGCTTGCCAGTCCACCAATTTCGTAGGCAGAAGAGGTTACTACTCTCAGGGTGGTGAGGATGAAGCCTTGCACAAATGGATCTTCAATGACACAAAGGAAAATCAGAATCCCGGTATATTCGTAGAAATAGGCGCTGCAGATGGGGTCACTTTCAGTAATACCTTGTTTTTTGAGCGAATGTTTGATTGGCGTGGAGTTCTTATAGAAGCTCAGCCAGATAATGCTAGAAAACTGCTCAAAGAAAATAGAAAAAATACGGTGAAGCTTCCTGTCGGAATATGCTCACCACCTCAGACCCATGTTAGAATGCTGGTGAGTCTCCACCATATCAAACAATTCTCAGGTTGGTTATGTTTGACGTTTTTAGGGTGGGCCTGGGTTCGTCGCAGGAAACATTGACACCATGGACGAAGCCTTTAGAAAGTCTTGGCATAAAAATAATAACAATACTCAACAAGTAACTTGTGGTCCTATTGGTTACTATTTATCCGCGATTGGCATAACTCATATAGACTTATTCAGTCTTGATGTAGAAGGAGGCGAATTTTTAGTGCTTCTTACGATGGATTGGAACATTCAGGTACATTATCTGCTCGTTGAGAATAATCCAAAAACGCCGAACGTTACAAATTTGTTGAAATCACACGGATTCCGTGTACATGACTTCAACTCTTGTATAATGAAGCGTCTCGATTGTGCGTCTAGCACACTATACGTGAACGACAATTATCAACGACCTGAGTTCTCATCGATATGCTTACCAAATATATATTCAGACAGAAAATATTACGAGTAGTCTGGTTCTATGTTATCGTTAGCAATCGAAGTGAAAGATTTATCATGGATAATGAAAATACATCCTATTCCACAATGTTGAACATTGCGGAACCAGTTCCGCGCACGGAAGCAATTCCATCTAATTCCTGCAATTCCGTTTATCACTTACAACACACTTCTGGGATTCAGCCTAATTCCCACCGAATTCCGCTTTATCTAATTCCGGAATTCCGAACCGGAATCGGATCATCACTAAGTGTATAAGAGAGTATAGAATAGTAATATAAGTAGGAATTTCGGAATTGGACTGAATTCCGTGCAATTCCGGGAATCGTTCGAAGAGATTCCGGAATCGTACAAAATTTGAAGCCGCTCTTACGTCAGGCGATGATTCTGTATCATCATAATTATTACTCATTTCGGCAAGAAGGTTCCATTCATTGTTTTATTGAGTTTTACGTATGTATGAAGTTTGAAATGATATCTTTTGCAGCCTTCAATATATAAGGTCAATAAGCATGCAAAAAACAGCATACCACAGAAAAAATATAATACAACGGGATTCATCTAAACTACGAATGTTAATGAAAACTTTAATATTAACAGAAAGCTCATGTGTTAGAAGAAGTGCGTTAATGTGGATCCGTTCTGCTTCTAACGGACGCTCTATAACGAATGGTCAGCTAACTTTTTCTGCCTTTAAGGTACTTAATAATCGTCTTAAGATCTGATTCTGAGCTTGTTGAATCGAGATTTCATTTCTCTAAAACACTATCCACTGTGTTTTTCAAATAAGTTTTCTTGTCAATGTAAGATTTGAAAGACCAACACCTACTAAATCATTCATATGCTTGGTGAAATTCTCTGCAGATACTATGATTTGTGCAAATATTTACTCATCCAGACCTATGTTAAAAGTAAAGTATCTTACATCAAAAGATAGTGTATTTTATGTTCTATGCTTCCGCGATCTTTCCAAGGTTCTTTGTACTGCTGTTCAGTAGACAAGGGTTCTGAACTAACGTCTGGCAGTAATTATGGGTGCGCTCTGGAAAATAATATTTTCAAAAGCTCGGCTAGCCCTGTGGATTGTTGACACTCATGCCGTTGACTGTAGAATTTAATTCTGTACAAAACAGTGCTAATGATAATTTGAACAGTTGAAACATTCAGGCTA
>CAJNYU010001291.1:0-133731 GCA_905331475.1 Rotaria socialis
TAAGAAACTACGCTTACTGGGACACAGATCAACGTAACTGCGTCCTAGTGATCGCATCCTACGATCCGTTGTAGGTATAAATGACCAATTATAAATTATTCCTCCTTATTTGTAATTGGCTCCATTGGAACAATAAAACTTAGTCACAAAAAATCAGTATTAATAGCAGTGTTCGTCACATTTTCGTTCATAAGTCATTCTACTAAAAGCAGTAGAATGCATATTTTTTATTTCTCTTAAAAATTTCTTGATTAAAATGTTTTCAGTTCAATTTATTTCAATTAATTTTTTTTCTTTTATATTAAATTATTTCAAATTTTTCTAACTAATTTTTTTTTCTGTTATATATTAAATTATTAAAAATGTTTTTAGACGTTAATTTTTTTTGTTTTTCTCGATATTTATTTTTTATTATCCTTAAGTTTTAAAATAACAATTTTTTTTTAACTTTTAATTTAGTAGATTTTGAAATTTTTTCAAGTTTTAATTTTTCAACTATTTTTATTGTGACAACTTGTAATGTAAAAATTGTTTTTTTATTTTTTATAAAAATTTTAATTTTAGTGTTAAATTTTTTATTTTGTACTCAAAAGATTTTTTAAACAATAAAAATAATAAAATAAAAACATAATCGATGTTATCTTTTGTACCAATTGCGATGCCACTATGACCTATAATTGCAAAAAACTGACGAAATTATGGGTAACTGTGATTTTTTTCACTGTAACTACGCGTAACTGCGATTTTTTCATCATAGTTACGCGTAAATACGTCGCAATTTTCCGCAATTACGGGTCACAGTGCGATCGCAGTTACGGCGTAACTGCGTCACAGTTTCATCGTAATGAAACACATGGGTATCCAGGAGGATTTCTTATAGCTGCTTGCGACCTACCGTGAGATCGTATTAGACGCTTCCAGGATCAGATCAGAACTGGCTCCTATAACTATTAGGAGTCTACATACAGGCGACTCAGAACGTTTTAAGAAGTCAGAGGGAGTAGTCAGAAGTTTTAGGACCTACCCATGGATGGTCTCTTTAACTATTTGGGATCTACTTACAGATGATACCTAGAACTTTTAAGAAACTGCCAAGGGGTGGCCCTGTACCTTTCTGGATCTACCCCATGATGGTAACTAGAACTATGTGAAAACGTCCCAGGACTGACCTGTGAAACATTTTAGTACATATATAGTGGCATCTCTTGTATTCTTCCGAGCAGTGTGGGAGGGGATTTTTATAACTTATTCAGTCGTAACTAGGGATGAACCGAAACCAACACTCATCAATACTGGAATCGAGGCTAACCGCGAACGAGAGAGAGGCCAAAACCTCGACCGCAACGACTGAGACGGAGATGGAAAGTTTCGGTCTCGGCACAATCCTATTCGTAACTATTGGCAGTTTCTATAACTTTTTCAGTCCTATATAAGTATCATCATTTTAACATGTCACTTTGTTCAGCAGTGATATCTTCAAATTTGAAATACTATCCTTAGCAGTCCCGAAAAATTCATAAGGACAACCATTCAATAGATCCCCAATGGCTAAGGGAACCATTCCAGTGTAAATCCACCAAATTTACGGAGACCACCTCCAGGTAGGATGCAAAGGTCACAGGAATCACATCTAGATAGGACCTAATGGATCGAAGGGGTTGCCCTTAATTACGGCCCAAATAATACTAGCGATTGAATGCAGCTAATCTAGCGATTGTGGGCAAATC
Organism: Rotaria socialis; assembly: GCA_905331475.1. NCBI lineage: Eukaryota > Metazoa > Rotifera > Eurotatoria > Philodinida > Philodinidae > Rotaria > Rotaria socialis. The sequence continues at coordinate 1,728 of CAJNYU010001291.1, forward strand.
AGTGAATAGAATTGTTTCAGCAGTTCTTTCGTTCATTTGATCTGAACTACGATCTGAGAGCTGTTGTAGTCCTAGTGATGAGAAAATAGAAATATATCGATAAATAGAAATAATTCCACGAGCAAGTTCTTTATTGCTTTATCTCTTCCTTATTACTTTATTCATTTTCCTGACTTTTAGTTAGTATTATTAATTCGAAATAACCGTTATTACTTATTACCGATAATAGTAACGTGCTACCCCTACTAGACATATATAATAAGATCCTAGCTTTGTTCCTTGGTAGCTTGCGATAGTAAGATGAGCGAGTTTAAGAAACAAATATTCGGAAACTATGATTTTCCATACTTTAATGAGCCTATTCTAGTGCTTATTGTCAATTCATCGAGTAACAAGTATTGAAATACATCGATTGAATATATTAGATAAGAAACTGTATGAAATACTATAATGTATTTTTATATGAATACAGCTAAAGTGGGTTCTTTATTACTGATTTCTTGCATAGTCTATTTAGAGAAGAAACGCTTACGCTTATCAGCACTCGTGACCGTGTGCTACACTCCCCTAATCCACCAGGATCCATGTTTTTTACGTTGTTTAAAGATTGCTGTAAAGCGAATCAGTTTTTGATGCATTGTGGTAGACTCCGACGTATTTAGTAGATTGAAGTGGCTTCTCATAAATTTCCGTACACTCCAGTCAATCTATTGTGCAATCTAATGCCCTATATTGGGAGCAATAGGTTCCAATAGAATCCAAGGATCCAGAATCCGCTTTTCGCCCCTTGCAAATTAGCTAGAGCGGGAGATACCCTTCTCACACTCCCACTTGGCTTGATGTAGTGTGAGGCCCTTTCCCACACCCACACCCACACCCACACCCTGAATTCCTTCAATTCTCAGAAACTTTCAAGGATGATGCCTAAGTTTAGGTACCACTTGAATTTCCTGATTTTCTCTGAATTCCCTTGAATTGGTTGAATTCCTTGAATTGGTTGAATTCCTTGAATTCTCAGACACTTTTCGAGGATGATGGCTAAGTTCAGGTACCACTCCAATTTACTGATTTTCTCTGATTGCTTTGAATTTTCTTGAATTGGTTGAATTCCTTGAATTCTCAGACTCTTTTCAAGCATGATGCCTAAGTTTAGGTAGCACTCGAAATTCCTGATTTTCTCTGAATTGCTTTGAATTCCCTTCAATTCCTTAAATTGCTTGAATTGCTTGAATTCTCAGGCACTTTTCAAGGATGATGGCTCAGTTTAGATGTTACTTGAATTCCCTGATGTTCTTTGAATTGTCTTGAGTTGCTTGAATTGGCTAAATTTCCTGGAATCGCTTGAATTTCTGAGAATTTCCAATCCGTGGATCGTGGGGTATTGCTGATGTAAGAGAAAAATTTGATAGAAATCATGAAACATGAAAAACTTGATATGTTAGAACTAAAAATCTAGCATACACAATTGACTAAGACATTGATAAAAATCAGAGTTATCAACAGATCACTTTTCCGATGTAAACTAAAGGCTAAACAAGATTGCATGATAGTTTCGATCTTTCACATACGTTAAGTTAAGAACTACACCGATATATCATTCTACATAGGTTCAGCTATCTATTTAATTAAGATGTATAACTCTAATATATTAACAAGTTCCTACATAAAATGATAGACGGAAGAAATAGCACAAGTCTAATAAAATATTTTTCATATAAGAAATGTTTGATTGAATGCAACTTTTTTTTTTTATTATATTGGCACTATTTGGCACAATCGAACGAACACAATCATTAAAGAAAAACAATATTTGATCAGACTGATAACAAAGACGCAAAACACAATATACATAATAAGTGATAGTTATAGCACAAGAGAAAGACATGGGCATATGACAGTCGATTTGCATCATTGCACAGATGCAAAACTTACTAAATAATTGTTGTGAATCTAAACAAGTTCTTCTATGAGCCAAGAAAACCCTACAATATCGATTTTATGTTTACCGCTCACATTTTTTTATGAAAATAAAATAAATCTGTAGACGTAACCTATGAATAATACATAATATGAATAATCGATGTTTGTTCTAAAAGAATTTAAGGCCAAATAATAGATCAAACCGACGCTTACAATCTAAACCCAGTTCTGCACATATATGAAGACCAAATAAATTATTAGCTCAAAATACTTTTTATCAAATTGATAACATCTATTTCATGAGCTACGAAATCAAATACAAATAATTGATATGTATCTTTAATATATGTAAGATTTGCTGAATTTATCCACCGGGACGAATCATAACCTTTATCATACAAAAGCAACAAGTGTCTTCCATTGTTCATTCACTTCTAAACTTTGCTTGATAGCTTATCATTTTTGATCATTCAATAAAAAGAAATTTAATGTTTATTGACACTCCTATCTTGCGATAACTTTGAAGCGAAATAAACATAACGCTAAGAATTTTTCTTTTCTTTTTGTGCATATGATAAAATTTTGAATATTATCATTTATTAGTCTAATATAAATTTCTTCAACATTATCAATGCATAAGTTCTAGTTCAAATAGAACGAAATTTCTTCTAATACATCATTATTATATAAACAGAATCATCTTTTTTTTATTTATTTAAATCTTGCTTACTTTCTTTTCTTTCTTTTTTTCAACAAAATATCCACAAACAACAAGAAAATGAATCAACGAGAAAACTAACAAACAAGAAATCTGTTCGTCCTGTTGTCTTTTTTCTCGCTCTCTGTCTCTCGGTCAATGCAGTCAATTAGATGTCTACAAAAAAAAATGAATAAGTAAATATTTCACGAGTATATTACATCGACTCGTTTGTTGTTTGTCTGACTTTACAATATACACAACACAGGCGCATTCAGACAGACAGAGAAAAAAACAAGAAAAAATCTTAAACGCGTACACACATATATATATATATATATATATAAAGCATGACGTAAAAATTAAAGAGTTATAGTTTCAAATTTAGTAGTTTTTCTTTTACGCTTTTTGTTTTGATCCTGGAGCAAAACGACCACCGGCACCACGAACACGATTCATTGCATGTCGATGACGGGATTCATGAAGGAATTTACGCTAAAATACAACGGACATTATCAGTACAATTTATACCATTAGGATTTTTTGATTTTATTTAACATACTTTACGTTCACGTGGAATTCGTCCTTCAGCTTCAAGTTTAGCACGAGCAGCTCGTCTTTTCAATATTCGATTGTATTGTTTAGCATTCACGTACAATGGTTCTTCTTCGGTTGGTTCAGATGCAACAGTTGTCTGTGTTTGTTGTGCTGAAGCTGATGTTGTTTGCATTTGAACTGCTTGTAATTGTCCTGAATTTCCTGGTACCATCTAGAATAAAATAAACAAAATTAGAACATGTCATTTCATTTTAAGCAAATAAATGTCTTTTACCATAATAACAGTTCCATTTTGTTGTGTCGTTTGGTTTTTCGTTGGTGTTGATAACTGTACAATCTGTTGTCCATTTCCACCAAGTTGAAGAGCGCCAGCTGGAATAGTTATTGTTTGTGGTTGTGAGGATGTTTGAACCGTACTTAATTGTAAAACTAAAAAGAAATCGAATAAAAACATATATTGATTCAAATAAATGAATCTGTAAATATATGTATATGTTTACTTTGCCCACCAACTTGTACATATTGTGGTTGTTGTGATTGTGATTGTTCAGCACTTTGTAATATAATTAATTGACCATCAGATGTTTGAAGAAATTGTCCTTGTGGTAATGATCCTGATGTTGGTGATCCACTTGTTTTAAGAATAATCTTAATAGAAAAATAAATATAACAAAAAAATATTAATATATAAATAATACGTGCTAAATATGAAATTATTCATTTATAGATTAAAGCTTTAATTTTGCTCAAAATTTTAATATCTCTAAGTTCATACTTACACATCTTATTTCTACATTTTTTATTATTCCCTGAAGAAATCCGGAACAAAATTCATGAGAAAATTCAGTTTCAGTTTTTTCTTTTAATTTTTGTTTCTCTATTTCTTAAATACCTGTTGGCCATTTCCGAGACTTGTTCTCTGTTGCATCATATCATTGTTACTTAATGTAATAACATTTCCACCAGTATTTCCTGATGAGTTTTGTTGAGAACCAGATGAATCCATTTTTAAACGGACTAGAAAATAAAATGATGATAAGTTTAAAGATAAAAATTTTAAATTCAGATATATTTATTTATTTAATTTTACTCTCGAATATACCTCATTAAAAATGGTTTGGATTTATTTTTAATCATCATAAATATCATCAATAAGAATTTCTGTAGTTTTTATTTTTCAATGAATGTTATGTTCTGTATTTTTTTCTTCTGTCTCAAAATCAACTGGTGGGAATCGGACAACCAACCCGAGCTTCGTTGCTACTTACATTGGTCGCAAATGGTCCAACTAGAGCGAGATTTTCACTATTGGCGCACAATTTGGTTAAGTTTCCACCACCCGGTAACACGGAGAAGGAGGGAGAGAAAAAAAGAAACGACGTCGTTAACAATGAAATGCGTATGTGCACGGGTATATAATTGGTCGATGGGTTTCAGTCGTCTTTTCTTTCTTTTTTCTCTTGCGTTCTGCATGATTCTCTATCGCACCCCGACAGCTTCGTCGTCGGCAGAAGAGCGAGTGCACTCGTTTAATGTATAACATCACCAGCAAGAACGACATGAGAAAAAAAGAAAAGTTTGACTCGACGGAAGCAGGCAACAGCTAGTCGGTCATAAGAAGAAACAAGAATATATGTAGGGAAGGAAAAAAAGAAAAGAAAGAATGATAGATCGGCTAAAAAGACCTACGTACTTCTTTATGCATAAAAAAAAAATGTAAAAGAATAGTTAACCGACGTACTCGACATTTTTCTACATAATAGTGACGATCTCTTATTTTCGACATAGTTATAAATACTATTTCGTCGCATGTACCAGCATTTCAATAGAATAGTTGTTTTCGAATAAAAAAACAATAGGCATGAAAACGTACAAATATTTTTCGCTTTAATATTCTTAATATATATATATAACAAAAGTTTACGACGATAAATTATAAATTATTGAGAAAAATTTTATGATTATATTTAGAAATGATAAGAAAACATAACTTTGATTACAATGAAACATGAGAACAATTTCTCAAGAATATGTGTCTTTTTTTAACTTCTGTTTCCTATGATTTTAATTCTAATGCCATAATCTAGCAAATGATGGTCTGAAAATTTCTATATTTATAAAAATTACTAAGAGAATCTATGTGATTTAATAATTAACTGAGTCAGCAAGAAGATTTTTCATTGGATATTTTCAATATAAAGATTTCTCAGTATTACATTTTTTCTCTTAAAAATATTATAATCATTACAAAAAAAGAATAGATACTACCATCATGTGTTATACATGCAATTGATTGATAATACGAACATTTTCCTATGATATAATGTTGTAATATAATTTAATTTGTGTGAACGGATGTTTTCTATCAAAAATTTTCGTGTATTTTTGTCATGCGTTCGATTAGCTATGTATAACATAACAATTACTCGGGTTTGCTTTTTCTTTTTGATCTACGACAATAGGTCCAAGTGTCAAGTTTATATTGAGTAATCTAATCATTATTAGCATTAAATATATTAATAGTTACTTTTTGTCAATTTAAGCATAAATTTTTAAGCGATGCTTAAGATTTTGAATGGTGACAGAGGTGACTTTTACCAAAGCATTCATCAAGAGATTAGTTCATTCTATATTATATTCTACTAAAATATTACTTGTATATACTGATTAAGTCTATGGCATAGTTCATCAAATAAGAAAAAAACAGAGATAGACATAATTAAATTAATATGACATTGCCTATGAATTAAAAACTTTGATAAATATCATTGAAGATTAGAGCTACTATCGACGCCAGAAGTCACGGTAGTCGGATGTTTTTTGAATAACTCATGATAGGAACAAGATAGAGACCTGAGATTTTCACCGTTTGAAAGCCAAAACCCAGGATCACATTTTCATAAATAAAAAATTTTTCTGATAAAAAAATTCGAAGATCGGTTTTCAGAGGGTCTCTGGAAAACCACGCTGGATTTTTGAAAATCGTTATAGAAGTCTATTGATTTTCTTACATATTCGGAATCAGCATCAAAAATTAAGTCGACTTATACATGTTTCGAATATTGTCACGAAATTTTGTTCTCATCGAAAAATTCACCCTTGTGGTCCCCCTCTCAGGGTCGGTCAAAAAGTGAATTCCATCAAATTGCCATTTGGGTCCTGGAAAGCAGGTTCCAATCTTGCAGGATGCTGCTGTAAACCATAATGGAAAATGAATAATGAACAAAAACAACGTTTTAATGAAGTTCACTTTTTTGATCGACCTCTTGAGGGGACCAGGGGTGAATTTTTCGAAGAAAACAAAATTTCGCGAAAAGACTCGAAACGTGTATAAGTCGACTTAATTTTTGATGCTGATTCCGAATATGTAAGAAAATCAATAGACTTCTATAACGGTTTTCAAAAATCCAGCGTGGTTTTCCAGAGATTCTCTAAAAAACCGATCTTCGAATTTTCTTATCAGAAAGATTTTTATTTATGAAGATATGATCCTGGGTTTTGGCTCTCAAACGGTGAAAATCTCGGGTCTCTATCTTGTTCCTATCATGAGTCATTCAAAGAATATCCGACTACCTTGACTTCTGGCGTCGATAGTAGTTAGCGTCTTCTTGTAAAATGTTTATTAACAGACACTTGGAAAGTTCAAATATATCATAGCTAAGAGGTACATAGAGATATAATCATTTTATGGATTTCAAATGAAAAGGTATTACATAAATAATTATGGATAATTTTATGGAATGTTGAATGATGTATCAGATTTATTGTTGTCTTGAAATGAGCGAAAAAATTGTTAGCACAATATCGGTTTGATTAAAATGTGAAACACCATATGACTAATGTCGGTAATTACATAACACGATTTTTACACAACTTATTTTTGGGACAAATTGCTTTCATATCTATTTGTTTGAACTTTGAGCAATACAGTAAGAAATTAGTTCAGCAGTTGCCATCAAAACTATTAGTATATGGTCTTGTACCAACTCTCAGCAACATCTGTGATAGCCTCTTGCTAGCTAGTACAACTACCAAAATCTGTGGAAAGTGTTTGTGGGTGTGAATGACTAATTTATTAAATTGCAACATCTGTTTAAGATCATGTTTCCCTCAAAAAATACTACTTCCTTTTAGTGGTGTTTATTGTTTTTCGTGAAATAGAATCAAATGATAATTGTTTATTCCTTGTAAAATAAATCTAGTACAGTTATTACACAGTTGAGTGAATTTAGAAGAAATTACTAACATATAATAGTATATTAGGCAAACATAAGTTTAAACGAGGTCCCATATAAACTAATAAAAATGAGCGCATATAGTATAAGATTTGATATGACCTCTCGTCTGACTTTATTGCAGTAACTGTTTTGCTTACTTATGTTTTGCTTAAGTCGTTATCTATGATGGGATGCAAGAGTACATTTGTATATTTGATATAGATAATTTATGAAGAAATCAACTAGACTAAATCATATGAAATTATGATTGATGTTAAAAAATGAATGATGAGCATATAGAATTAGATTTATGTACTTCATTGAAAATGTATAGATCATCGGCGAACAAATTATTTCAGACAGAAAGAACTATACAGTTATAATATACTGTGGAAGATAAGACTTGGATATTATGATGTTAATAGTTGTGTTTATAGTAGAACGTATATAAAAACAATTCAACTAAACGAAAGAGAAAAAGCATACAAAATTAAATAATAAATTAGTAATGACAATATCCTTAGTATGATGCTATCTTTGTTTATTTTTTTAAATATAATTTTCCATTCATAAAATGAATATTGTTCTGTTTTCTTGAAGGTATGGTTATTTCAAGTAAAATGTCAATAATTATCTATACTTTATACTAGAAATTATTCATGATACTAGGTTTATTGTACATTAGTATTGCTGCTAATATATCAGTAGGTGAACATTTCTTTGATATAAGTGTTCATTAAGAGTTTATTAATGTCTCATGACTACAATTATGTAAATTGACAATAAGATGATAAATCATCGTCTTAATCATTTTTTTGTCATGTTATTGACATACGTTTTAATGGTACAGAAAATTAAAGATGACATTTTAAAATCTATAGTCCTATCAAAATGACATCAACCGGAATTACAAAAAGATTGCATGCTGGTATTACTTTTTTCTCTCGTTCATTTACATTCATCTTTTTTTTCAATTAAATAGATCATCAAAGAAAGTTTTAGTGAATCGTGTTAAAAGTCATTTCTAAATTTAGAGAAACGAGTCAGTCTAATCGTTTCTTAGTATTATTTGTTGAAACAGAATTTGTTTTTGACACTTTATTGTCGTTTTAATTGAATAAAATAAGATAAATAATTGCTATCTACATGATATGTCAAATTTTATTAGAGAAAATTAGTTTGAACTTGGACTATAAAGCAGACGTTCTCATTTAATTTGGTTCAAATTAGTTTCCAGAAAAGAGACTATTTACAGTAGGTGAACTAAAGACGAAAGCGTCGTACTCTTTCTTTTTTTCTTTTCAAAGCAAGACAAAAGTAAACACAAAACAATGAATGTATAGGTTTTCTTTGGTTGACTATCTACTATTATTTAGTTCATAATTGACAACATACACATTTGATTTTTCGTCTTTCGCATATTTGTTCTATTTACCTTCTCTAGAAATGTGTTGTTGAATATAAAGATATGATATATTCTATATTTTTAGGTGTTAAATACATTGTCTTACGAAGCATCTATTATCATCATGTTGAAATTAATCAGTGCATTATTGGCTGTGCTTTTTGTTATCTCAATTTTATATTCAAACAAGGTTGAATGTCGAGTAATTGAACAGGTGAATAGATTAATTTATGAAGAAACCTAAATCAGTTTCTCTATCTATAAATATGTTTTGTTTTTAAGGACTATAATTCGATTCCAGTTTCTCAACATCAGTTTATCACTGATCAAAGTAGTGAAAATAATCAGAATAAAGTTTATCAAGGTGACAATAAATATATTAAAAGGAAAAGCGATTTTCTTCTATCATTATATGGCTTACCGTATACTCTTGTCAACAAAAGAAATTTTCATCGTTAAATTCGGTTAGCTATTTGGTACAAAATCTGAACATTTACTTTTCTCATGCTTCGATGTTGTTTAATTTTAAATGAAAGAAAATTGATTTTTTTTTTGTTTCAGAACAAAACAAAATCATTGAATTATATCGACAACAAAATAAAAAATAAAAAGCAGACCATATAATATTTTAAGTAAAGGAGTACAAAAAGCGTGATTTCTAAATGTAATGCATGGGACATTTATATAGAGGGATCTACAGTTTATTGTCCTCGTCGGTGCCATATTGTAAAACATAGAGTAGCTAAAAGTATTGACGTTGCTGTAACGATATTCAATCTTATTTAAAGAAGAAAAAATGAAGTTAGTATTAACAACAAAAATAAATGGTTGATGATATCTCACATTGTATTAATACTATCCGCTCCAGCATATGCATCGTCTTCATAACCACCATAGGCCGAAGCATATTCTTCAGGTAGTGGACCACCGCAACAATATGGTGTACCTTGCTCATCTACATTAGATTTATATAGATAAGAATAAGATAGAATACAATAAAATGAATATAATGACCTTCACAACAATTATCGGCTTCATTTGTTTGACATTCAATTTCAATAGGACACTTTACTAATAAGCCTGATACATTACATGTGCCAAAACCTTCATCATCCAATGTTTGATTGACTAATGTCATATTAAGATCTTCTTGAAGACAATAAAATACACTTGTTGGTTTGCCGTCTATTATTTCAGGAGGACCATCAACAACAGGCGGATAGCCATAGTCTACAAAGCAACTAATTGAATTGTTGTGCGGTGGAGCTAACTTTTCTCTACCTACCGTATGTTTGATAATGATTTCCATAATTATTGCGATTCATATTGCTACCAGCATAATAGCCCGCGCCAGCATACATACCTTTATTATACTTTCTTCGTTGATAATAGCGTTTGCCAAAGCGTACAGCATGAGGTAAAAATGTTTTTCCTGCACGCACCTTAATAAAAATAAAAATAAAAGTAATCATCATGAATATGTAAATAAACGCAAGACAAAAATAAGAACAAAAATAATTTACCCAAGAATTACCACCACTACCTCCTGCTCCAAATCCACTTCCTGCTACTCCTGAACCAAATGCACTATGGCCACCCCCATGAGTAATCTGTCCTAAAAAATGAGCGAGAAAAAAAGTGATTTTCTAAATAATTATTAAAAAATATAGGTTTACGAATTTTATCACTTAAACCAGGTTTACTTCCACTTGTGCCTGAGAATCCACCAGAAACAGATGGAACTCCTTAAAGAACAATAGAAATATTTCAAGTCAATTGACGTTAAGTATTCTAACCAGGTTTCGATGATGGGGAATGCCGAAATATTGATCGTACTGCTTCACGAACACGATGTTGGCCACCGGAATTCGATGACACTGCCGATCCTGAAAGTTTTTATACACAATATCATCTATTATTGACAAAATACTATTTCTGTTTGAACTGACCTGAGCGTGATGATGGTGATCTTACTACAGCTGATCGAATAGCTTCACGTACTCGATGCCCACTACTACCTGATGAACCTAATCCAGCAAAATTTTTCTTTAGAATTACGATTTTTTTGTCCTAATTTGATGTAATTAATATTTATACGAACGAGAAAAAATGCTAGAACCAGTGCCAGATGATGAACTGCCACTACTACTACCTGAAAGAAAAGACTTCATGATCAAATATAACTAGGCGAAAACAAAAAGAATTTCTGATGATTATTTACGACTGAAGATTCTCGATGATCCACTCGATGATGATGATCGACTTCCTACATTTTTGTGCATATAAAATCTTCATATTCAAAAGTAAAATATTCTTACCACCAAAGATACGTGAACCACCGCCGCTACTGCTGCTACTTCTACTAAAACTACTACTAAATCGACCACCACCGCCTCCTCGGCTACCGCCACCACCTCCACGACTACCACCACCACCACCACCTCCACGACCTCGACGAAATCGTTTTAGTATTTGATTAACATCATTGTCTGAATCACAAGTTTTTAAATTTTTATTAAAGATAATAATATTTTTACCTGATTCAATTTGAGTTAAATCAAAATCTGGTATTGCATATAAATCATCATTATCAGTTAGCGCTCGAGATGGATAAATAGTATTACAAAGAGCATGTAGATGTTGTGATTTTATTTCGGTATTATTCCTATAAGTTTCAATACCTTCAATATTATTTAATGGATCACATAATGACAATTTCTCTGCATTGATTATTGGCAAAATAAAGAAAATAATAATAACATTCGAAATCATAAGAACCTGGAAAAACATGTTTGTTGCTTTGTTTATCTCTTCGTTTTTCTCAATGACATAAATATTTCTTGGAATATTTTATAGAAAACGACACATGTCTAGATTGCTAATCTACTCGAACTTTCTTCGTTGACTGACTCGTATTTAGATAAGAAATATTAGAACCAATAGCAATTAGTTGAGAAGAATATGTGTATCGAATGCGATGCCATACATACATATATATGTTAGAGAATTCTTAATATATACAACAATCAGTGGATGGCGAGTGTATGAAAAATGATTAGCCAGTGAAAGCAACCGCTAGACATATTTTCGTTTAGTTTATGTATTTGATAAAAATCATTTCAACAGAAGAAAGGATGATTTTTTTCCGTATTAAAAACAAAACACAATATTGAAATATTAGTATATATAAATATAAATATATAAACATAAATAAATATCATAATGGCATCGTTAGAAGATGTTCATATGATGAAAGTGCACTACGATATGACAGAAAATCATCATCATTTAGATCCTGCCGTTGTTGACGTAGATTGTTTGATGACGATAGTTTAACATATTTTTTCAATTGTTCAATTCTTTGTTCAATCGAAAATATAAGATGATTAACAAAAGAATAATATGACGAAATTTGACCAATTTTTAATAAAAGTGAAAGACTTTCAATAGTAGCTAATAATGTTGAATATCTATATAGAGATGAAACTATCAAGAATAAATTATAATTTTATTTGCTTTAATTTTTATTTACCTTGCTTCAACTAATTCAGCATAACGTGGTAGTTCGATACTAGCTCGCTTAGTATCGTCTATGCTAATTTTTAATTTATCGATTTGACGTATGAATTCTTGGAGTAAATAACGATTATCATCGAACTGTATTGTGATATGACCTGTTTTACTTAAATCAAATAAACGAAGATAAAGACCATTGGCATCATTAATCAATTCACTATCGTAATATAATCTATAATAAAATCGAAGAAAAATAATGATATTTCTAGATTAAAATCATCTAAAAACAACAACAAAAACAGTTGACAATGTACCTGGATGATTGTGTTGTTTCATCATATTCGTCGGAATTTTCTTCATTTGAATCTTCGGCAATAACATCTAAATGTGTTGTTCGTACGGTTGGTAATGACTTTTGATTTATTGTTTTTGTATTAATATCATCAATGGTTTGTTGTACGTTATGATTTTCGGTGAAATGATATCTCTCATCATTTGATAACGAACCAGTTTTTATATTATTTATATTTGATTTTACATAATGTTCATGTTCATTTGATATTGAATTTTTCGCTGGTGAACTACTATCGTACAAAAAATTTGAATTTTCATCAACACAGTGCGAAATTTTATTATTTATGTGATCATTTAAAGAAAGTTTTTCGTGACTATAAATAGAAATGAAAAAGTCAGACTATTTATAAGTAGTATATAATTTTATGAACTTTCAAATCTGTTTATTATAAATAAAGATTATCATAATAGACTTACTATGATTCAAGACTTTGTCGTTTCTTTATTGTTCTCTTATTATGTTTCACAGTTGTAAAACAGCTACGCCACGACCAGCAATGTCCACTAGAGTCGAAATCAGTCATACGCAATCGAAAACAAAACAAAGCAGAAAATAATCTACGATTATGTGTACTGGATTTCAAATAACCGCTGTTCTTCTTCTTCTCCTTCTTCTTCTTCTTCTTCTTCTACTATTCACTAAACATGATAAATTGGTCTCTGCTGCTATTATTACGGCCTTTATTCTTATTTCACAGAGAGGGAGAGAGAAATAAAGACAGACACAAAGAGAGACGGAAAATAAATGAATAAAGAGCAGAAAAAAAAGTAAACGAATAGAAAGGCACGAGATGATGACAACAAGATCCGATCTGTGTAGCGAACGACAACAATGATAGAAATGAAATACAATGTACAACGAGCTATTTTCATCATTCATCTCTCGTATACGCATTTGTGTTTTATTTGTTGTTCTATTTCAATTTTAAATGTCACAGGCAAAAAAATGCTACTCCTATCGATCAATGTCTACTCCAATAACCCGGTTTTTCTTATTTTATATTCAAACCTTTCATTCAAACCATTTCTAGCAGGTAGTCTCATTTCACGAGCACATAACAAAAAACAAATTATTATATTCATTGATGCGATCCCATTGTTTCGTTATTGATAGAATAAATCTCATGTATATACTATATATATATATATATAGTATTATGTAGCTCCTGGTCTACTTTTACTAGTGAATTCAAAGTTGAATTGATAGATATTCTAGGCAAATAGATATTTATTGAAAAAAAACGATTCTTATATTGATGATGATCATAAGAATAATAATAAAGAACAATGGTTAAAAAGTAAATCTATAACTGTCAATAATACAAAAACAAAACAAGGAATAAAGTACAAGTAGTTCTGATAAATACTTCTAGATTTATAGTATTGCCGATGATAAGAAACGATGTACATAGTATTCTCTTCTTATCATCTGTTTCCTTTATTATCGCAAAGATCATTATCTTCTGTGATAATCCTTACTTCAACGACTCACATACGTTAGTAGCTATATGTTTTTTCGCCATTCTTATTGCATCCCTTGTTTAGATTCAATAATATCTATTTTCTTCTTCGTTTATGCTCCTATTGTAACATGAGTATAATAAGAAAAATATCGATTGTCATGTAAAATGCACAATACAAATATATAAAATTACGAAAAACCATTCAATTTATCATATTAAAAATAGAATAAATGCAAACACACATATACTTAATTATACCGTAGTATTGAATCTAGCAAAATTTCTCTTGAAACCAGCCAGATAAAAAAGGACTTGCTATATTTATCACCGTTTCTCTTCTATGAATAACAGATGTAATCAATACAAGAAAAAGTTAATCATCTATTGATACATATTTATTTGGAAAAAAAAAAGAAAGAAAGAAATTTATTTGCGTTAATCACAATGATAATAATAATAAAAAAAGAACTAAAATCTTGAATCGTTAGAATCAAAAAAAGAAGAAGAAGTAAACTTTGAAAGCTCCATCGTTATGGTTCTGCATTTTATAATTTCGCTTGATCTTTGAATAATGCCGATAGCTTTTGTGCTAACATCACGTTACCTTTTACTTTCAATTTACCTTTGGCAAAAAGCTGCAAAAAGAATATACTTTTATAGCATAGAATAAATTTTAAATGTTAGTACATACAGCAGGAGCATTCGCTTTGCCTAAAGCCAAATCAACGAAATCATCATCAGCAACTGTAATTGTAACTTGAGCTGTTGTTCCTGCTGCTGGTTTACCTTCATAAATTGCTCCTTTTTTCCCATCTATAGCTGAAAATGAAAAAGAAAATAAATAAATATTTAATATCTATGTGCATGACATTTTTTGTATATCACTTACTCCAACTTTGTTGAACCTTGCCATCCTTTGTTATATCGAATACAATGACAGCTCCGACTTTTTTCACAAGGTCGGGTTGGCTTTTAGCACGCTTATTTATTTCATCAAAAGCTACTTGAGCTTTTAATCCTTCGCCTGATGAGGTTGAACTCTGGGAATTTTCCTAGTAGAAAACAAAAAAGAAAGAATTCAAAAGTTTTTAATTTTTATATATGTTGCTACCGCTTTGGTCATTATGATATATGAGAAAAGAAAAAGATGTGTTACTTTCAAAGATATTAAATCATTTGTAATACTATCTCAAAAACTTCTTTTTTTATTCTTTATTTACTTTGGAGATATCAAATGCAAGAGATGAGGCTGATATTTAATCTTTTTTTTTCTTTTCATTCGTACCTCAGCAGTTCCTGGTGTCGCTGTATTAAGTACTACATCGTGTAAATCAACATATCCACCAGTAAGAACTGTTTGATTTGATTCTGGTACCTATTTGAAAAAGAAAAAGAAAAATACTAAGCAGCTTCAATTTTATAAGAAATAGAAACAAACCTTTGCTTCGAAAAAGATTCTATTGCCTTCACGCCACATATGTGTTTCAACTGTTTGACCAGGTTCAACAGGTTTTGTAAAACGAACCTAGAAATCAATTTATTTATTATAATTTAAATTTTTTGCTTTTTCACTACTTTAATAGCTTTAAATAATGTTGAATCATCATTTGCATATGTATGTAAAACATGTCTTGCAGCATAGCCAAATGAACATAAACCATGTAGAATGGGACGCGAAAAGCCTTGGTAAAAAAGAATGTTAACATTGTTTTTTAAGCATACACAAAAATAACAAGTTGCGCCATACCAGCTGCTGCTGCAAACGATGGATCAATATGTAATGGATTGGCATCACCTGTTAAACGATAGAGTGCTGCTTGATCAATTGTTGTCGTTTCACGACAAATTTGATCAGGTTTTCGTTTTGGTGCTGGCAAAGATGGACGTTGATTTTCACTTGTCTTTTTACCACCAAAACCACCTGAACCAACAGAAAAAATCACAAATTGATTGAGAGCAATTAATTTTCCGTTTTCATCAAACATTTCGGCTAGAAAATAGATTATAAATAAAAAATAAATTAGAATGAAAAATTTTCTTTTCGTATTAATTTTTCATACTATCATAGATAATTGAAGCACCAGAACCTTTATCAAGTACATCGACAATTTTTCCTTTCAATGTAACTGTACCCGATGTTGGCAATGGTTGAAATAATTCCACATATTGTTCACCATGAAGAACCTATGATAAATATAGAAATAAAAGAACTTTTGATTTGATTTGTTTTGTTCGAATTCAAATGAAGTTTACTCGCAATAGATCAATATCAAAACCAAGTTTTCCTGAAGACATTACACTCATTGATAACGATTGACAAGGTATGACAGCAAAAGTGGGTAAAACAGAAAATTGTTCATGATTTTCATAAAGAAAACGTAATGAATTCGGTTGACGCAACGAACAGCCGACAGCAAGTGCATATAAAATAGCTTGATTCGATGTATAAGAATATGTTTGAGTAAAAACTTCATTTCCTTTGTCTTCATCTTTATTATTGATTTTTCTTATTGAATCTAATATATGTGATACTTGATCAGTTTGTGTGGAATGATAGAGTGGTGTAGCAAAACTTATAATATCATTCCAATTAGCTTGTACATCTTCAACTGTCATTGGTGTATTCGGACGACGTACCATTGCACCAGAAGATTTTTCCAAGCGAACTTTACCCATCCAACCGCCAGCTACTTCAAATAGAGAACCTGTAGCATCACATGACTCATGACATAAGTAAAGAACAAGTGGCATAACGAAAGCTGGTTTTAAATTTTCTTCAGCATCCGGCGGTAGAAGATCTTGAGTTAAACGTGAAAATGCTGTTGGAGCTATAGCATTACATGTTATATTATATTTAGCTCCTTCAAGTGAAAGAGTATTTGATAGGCCAACTAAACCCATTTTAGCAGAACTATAGTTTGCCTAGAAATAAAAAAATGTTTGTTTTTAAGTTTTCTTTTTCTGTTTGTAAAATAAAGTCTAATGTGCCGAATCTTTTTCAAGTACATAATATGTTCTATGGGTATTTAACTACACGAGAAATAAATAAACAATATTAAGTATGTGACATTTAGAAAGAAGTAATTGTTTTCTATTCACTAACATATTATCCACTGAACATAGAATGCTAACGTTTATGTTTGTATTAGCACTGAAAAGAGATAAAATATTGACATTAGGCACGGTACATTAACAATACCATTTGACATTGAATGATATTTGGTATTAATTCGTCCTAGTATAAATATTGGCTAACAGCAAAACTGCAATAGTCGAACTATATATTATTGATAAGTCTAGGCTTACCTATAATGAAAAATATCTCTATACGATTTAGTTTTATTTATATTCTATCACTCGTTTGCACGCTTGATTTGAAATCTCATCGTTTTTTACGTTAATAATTAATAAACTCGAATTATGCGTAAAAACTGCTCTATAGAAAAAAAAATTTATGTCACTCAATCTCAATGTATCGACATTAGAAAGATTTGTTTTACTGCATAATTGGCCGATTATGCACAATATATATATACGTATATATACCTTTGATAAATGACCTTTGAGATTACTAAACTTTTTTCTCTACTATATAGAACATTGCTTATGGAGACAGATATTAAATAAAGATTTGTTTTTCTTCTACAAAGATATAAATCGAACCTGTCCAAAATTTCCGTAAAGGCCCGATGTGGATGTAGTAAATATAACTTTGCCATAATTTTGTTTTCGCATATGCGGCCAGGCTGCATGTGTTAATAAATATGCTGATCGTAAATGAATACGATGTACAAGGTCCCAATCTTGTTCTGTCATGTTCATAAAGCTTTTATCACGTAAAATGCCAGCATTATTTACCTGCAAATAAAAACAAATCCATATCAATTGATTCGTACAAATTGAAATAGTTTACTTGATGTTAACTTACAAGAATATCAACACGACCAAAATTATCAATTGCAGTTTGTATGATAGCTTTTGCATCTTCAACGGAATTATAATCAGCTACAGCTTTTCCACCATGCGATTTAATGATTTTAACAACTTCATCTGCTGGCCGAGATGAGGGACCACCGTCACCTGATGTGCTTCCGCCTAAATCATTAACAACAACACTCGCACCACGTTGACCAAATGCAAGTGCATATTCCTAAAAAATATTAAATCTCTTTTAGATTTTCTTATAGTTAATTATGTTTAAATACCTTTCCTAAACCATTGCCAGCGCCCGTAACAATAGCAACACGGCCGACAAAGCGAAGCATATCTAAAAGAATAGAAAACTCAGGCATGGTCTAGTTTTTAAATAGTTTGCAAAAAAAATACAGTAAATTTATTGCTATTAAAAAAATAAGTATAAAATCAAATTGTTTCTTCTTGTGTTAATGACCAGTCCCAAGGTATTGATATGGTCCCATTTTGTGCTAAATTATAATTTTTATCAATTTTAAGTCGACATTTTGTTAGAACATTTAATAAATGTTCTCGCTCATTCAATAAGCGTTGACAACATTGATTAATATCACTTCTTTTTATTCTTTGATTTATTAATATTTCAGTTAAATTAAATTGTTTTTCAAGTTTTTCAAGTAAACTATTTCCTTTTTCAAGATCTTTTTCATATGAATCTCTTGTTTGTTTAGCTTTTTCTCTATTATCAATCATAAAGTCTAATATATCCATAGTTGCATCATAGGCATTTATTTGAAAATATCCGCTATTAGTTAACGATGGCTCCGAACTAGACGGATTTATGAATAAATGAAAATTTTCCCAAGATATTTTTCTATGTGCTTCATGATGACGATTTAAATCAAGATGATGACTTAATTGTAAAAGATTATATAGATACATATGAGCTCCACATAAATGTTCGGAATCAGGATCTCTTCGAATTTCAATACCATGAAAATATTGACGAATAGTATCTTCATATGAAGCAATTCTTTCCATATATTTATCGGAATCAGTCAATTCACAACAAATAACATGATCCCAATAAACAGGCGGATCATTAGCACTTAATTCAAGTGAACCATCTTGAAGTAAACATGTTTTATTTCCAAATATCAGTCGTTTACCTAGATTTTATTAACAAAATGAAATGAATATAGGTTAAAGTAATTTGAAAAGAAAACAGAAGAACACGAAATTTTAGTCAGACCGAGCTCTGCAAGAAAAGATAAGATAAAGAAAGTAATAAAAAAAAGAGTAATTTCTACTTGAAAATATTTTCAACACTCTTTTTACTTTGAAATATATATAAATATATTTTTCAAATGAAAATAAATAATTCAAAAAGTATTTTTAGTATCCATAAGTTTATATCTCAATAATTTTATTAATAAATTAGAAAAGAATAATTTATATCGTTTGAATGAAAATAAATTCCAACAAAGCGAGAATTTGCTTAAGTTCAAGTGAACATTTTCTCTAGAATAATTTAGTAACTTAATCATTAAACAAAAATATTGTTATAGAAATGAATACCTTGCAATGTCAGAAGTTTTTCATGCCATTTATCAGCATATAAAAGTAATGTTCGTAAACAAATAAAAAATTGTGATACAGACCAATCATTACTATATTCAATCGATTGAAGTTTAAAGCGTTCTTTAATACTGTTAACTTTATCATTGATTTCACTGAGTAATTCTTGATTTCGTTTCGCTATAACACGAGCTGCTTGGACATTGTTTGTTAGCCATGTTCTAATAGAAATGTAACAAATCCATTAGATCAAATTTTGATACAATGATCAGAATTTGTTTTTGTTCTTACTTGATTGATATTTTAGGAATTTTTGTAAAATCATAAAATTTTTCAATTTCAATTATTTTAAATTGAATATCATATTGATCAGCTTGGTTTTTTTCTTTTGGTTTATTCACAGTAGGCAGTTTCAAGGCGGCTAATATACTATTTACGCTTGTTAACAGATCTTTTGACGTGAGTGTAATACGATGAGGAACTAACTGAGCTAGTGCAGCTAAAATTGAACAAAGAAAAATATCCAATTGAATGATTATGAATCAAGTTTTCTAAGAAAACAAAAAACCCACGTGGAGGTAAATTCGGCGGTAGTTTCGTAAAGAAAGTAACACTGATTGATGCCATATATTCGTTACGTTGTAATCCAGAAAGATAGGCACTAACCAACTGTAAACTTTTCTCATTAACATCCTTCAATCATAAAAGTAAAGATATAATTAGTTTTCTTAAAACTAATTCTTTTATTTTTCTTCTATTAAATTACTTTTTCTTTTGGATATTGAGTAAATAAATCTGGATGAACTTTTAAGTAAAATTGTTTTAATGCTGTTGATATGGATTCAGAACGATCTGTTGATAAAGAACAACGAGAGAGTACATGTTTATTTGCAATATTAACAAAACGAACTAGAAGATAAGTAGTTTTTGTAACTATCATCTAGAATTAGATGTACGATCAACAATATATATAAGAATATTTATTACACTTGACATAATTTAGTTAAAAAGAAAGACAAAGAAATTAAAACATTGTCATAAGAATATTAGTCTCTTTCTGTTTTTCTTCCATTAATTTCCAATCGGACCCATCTTGATATTCGTCGAAAACACGTAACTAAAATTAACAATAAGACTTTTTATAAATTTATGAATTACAAAAAAAAAGAAATTTACTTTATCTCTAAGCTGTTGTAATTGTAAAAGAATATAAGACAATTGATTTAATAAATCAGCAAGTGCAGGTACATTAGCTTCAATCTAAATAATGAAAAAACAGAAAATATTATATTTGTAAGTATTATTTTCATCATTTCTTTAATTTGATAACATACAAAATGTTTAAAATAGCCACTTGATTTTCCTTGAACACTTGTATGATAAACAGCAAATGATAATTTTGAACCTTGAACATAAAAACTAAATGCCATATTTTCTGGTATTGATGGCGAAAAGATCGTCTGTAGACATCAAAGAAAATTTTAATTCAATTACATACAATAAAATCATTATTTTTGTGTTTTTCTTACCGTATTTCTGCTTCGTCTTAAATCATCAATACGTTTTTTCTTTGGTAATAAAATATTATCTTTTGCACTATTGACAGAATCGATTATTAAATCAAGATATTGTATTGCTTTATGTAACTGATAAATGTTACGATCAAAATCAGCACATGCAAGATAACCTAATGCACGTTCAAGATGTTGTGAACATTCATGTAGCTAAATGAAATCGACTTTTAGTTTTTCATACTCAAAACCACAATCATTGCTTTTCTTTCTATTACTTGTTGAAGTGACCAATATTTCATTTGTTGCGTTGCTATAGTTGTTCGAAATGCAGTGTTCATTGGTGGTTGAACTTTAGTTCCAGCTTTATAAATAACTTCCTAGAAATGAATAATAATAATAATAATACTATAGATACACATCTCTTGTTATTTACAGCTGTAGTTAAATCTGAGCCAAATAAAGTTACAGTACATTTCAATATTTCACTGCTTCTGAAGAGCGAAAAAGACAATTATGTTTAAATTGATTTTAATAAATTTGAGTTATACTGAGGATGAGTTAATGACAATAGGATTGGCTTAGCAGTAGCTTCCGATGATGTTAACTCTGTGGCTTGAAAAATATGAGCGAGAATATTTAAAGATTTTTTAGAAATGTTAAAGAAGCTTACAATCATCGGGACGTTTCAATGAACGAATGGAATTCTGAAAAAAAGATTAATAGAATTAGAAATGAAGACATATTAAGAAAATATTTAAAGTACTTTAAGAATATCATTTATTTCTTTAAGAACCCGGTCAAAATCATTTGTCATTAAATCACTTAATTCACGACGCTAAAAATGAAAGGAAAACAAAGTGATCATATAACAAAGAACTAAGATTTCTTTCGTATTTCTCAATAATTGTCAACAGAAGACACTTGACTTCTTACAACTAGTTCAATTTTTACAAATAGAACATTTGTTATTACTATTTAATTAGAACTATAGGTCAACATATGAATGTATAATAGAATAACTTACTAAAACATTACATTCTTCAATTAATTCTGCTTGTTGTTCGTCTTCCATAACAATACAATTCTTTTTATCTAGAGCAAATATCATTATATTTTCATTTTTTTTGTATGTGACATAAAATTAACATAGAAATAAGATGAAAATTAATTTTAGTTGCAAAACATTTAGAACTAACTCGAGACAGTGAGCATCGAGGATACCTGGGTTTTTCAGAAAGGTATACACATATTTTCCCAGAAGAATGCAACTAGAATTTGTGATGCCACGGGGAAATAACAGAAGTTTTTCATGATTGTGGGACAAGATGTCTGAAAAGTTCACCTTGTAAAAGAAATTATGAGTCTCAAAATCCATCCATTTCAAAGTATTGAAAAATAATGCTGCAGAAGCTTTAATTTTGAATTAATTAATTCCCTTTATCAGTCCTCATTTATTAATTCAATCAGATGATTTCCTATGTATCATATACGCATTAGTTTTCATTGAAAATTTTGTAAATAAATTATTTACATAACACGAAACTCTTCTAAAGAAAAAACAAGAAGCTTCTTGATGATTGGTTTAGCCTAATAATTGTATAATAGTACTATTGCCTTAGTGATAACACAACTCAATAAAGACTTTTCTTCATGAACACTATGAAGATTATCGATTGTTTTTCGTTTTGTAATTTCCATGCTAACTTATATGATTTTCAATCTGCTTCTAAAATAATTTTTGAAAAGTATTTCTAATGTTATTCACGTCTCCTGTCTTGTTTTGAGCAAACTCACTAGATTTCTTGAAGTGACTCAACAAAAATGATGATTTTTTTTCTAAGGTGTATTTTTTAAAGACTGTGTGTGTATTCTCATCCTTTCTATCTTCAAATTAATTTTACTAGAAAAAAAAATACATTTATTATTGTATTGATGAATAATCTCATGATGGTTTCCTACAAATAAAAGAACAAACAGTTTGAATAATATGGAAAAAAGAAATAAAATAATTTTACCATTTACTTTTTAAACAATTGATTCATGCTGTTTTATGAGTGTTTTGGGGTATGTTGAACAAGTGACGATATAATAATTAATTTTTATTCATGGTGAGAATTCAACAATTATATGTTATTTTTCACGGTATCGATTATATTTACTCACTCGTTTGCAACGTGCTCAATGTTAGACATTAAACAATGTACTCTGATAAGTAGAAAATTATAGGTCATTTGAATACGGATGTTTTTGTTGATTCAGTTTCGTTCACGGCTAAACGAAAATATTTGTTTATGTAAAATCATCGGTCTCACAAGTAGAGAAAAAGTTCAAATATTAGCTAATGATATAAAACCTGAATATTAAGGAAAACTCACAAAAAAAAGATTATGAAAGACATTGAATAACACCAAAAGGCTTAGGATTCAAACAAAACTTGATTATTCCATTTAATTTATTAATTTTTAACTGCGATTGAACAAAATAAATCATTGTTGTCTAAAATGTTTTAAATAAGTTTTAATGATAATTTGAACAACTAGTAAATTATTAATTTAAAACTACATAGCAATTCGAATATTTATTATCAACAAAAGAAAAACGCAGACCAAATCCCTCTTTTTTCACTATCAACAGCAGCGCAACATCTACTTGTTGTCTTCGCATTTGTTTGGTCGATGTATGTAACCAATGAACTATTAACCAGCTAAATACTCTTCAGCTAAGTAAACCTATATCATCATCGAAGAACGAACAAACGAACAAACGAAGGTGTGTTTGGCTTTGTATATTTATTTCTCTGTCTCTCTCTCATTCAATGCACACACCGAAAATCCTGTATAACGACGAATAAAAGATAAGCGTTCGCGTTTCTTATGCGGAACAACATTAATACTCAAGATTTTAACAAACAATAAATAAATGTAAGTTAGCAATAAAAAAAACATCAATAAACTATAAAGTTAATATTATCGTTGGTATAGTTTCAATGATTGTCGCTTCACATATATCTCAACAACAGGTAAATTCATATAGATAAATATTTAAAACAAAAGCAAAAGCAAAAACAAAATATTTATTTTTGTTTAGAGTAAAGTTGATCCTGAAGAAATCTTTGAACGACATGATCATATCGGTCGTGGATCATTCGGAGTAAGGAATTTATTTTATTTATTTATTTATTTGTTTATTTATTTATTTGTTGTTTTTTTTTGCAGGAAGTTTACAAAGGCATAAATAAAAAATCTTCTAATGTCGTTGCAATTAAAATAATTGATTTGGAAAAAGCTGAGGATGAAATCGAAGATATTCAACAAGAAATTCAAGTACTTTCTCAATGTAATTCGCCATATATAACAAAATACTTTGGTTCTTATTTAAAAGTAGCGAAAAAAACAACGCACACCTTTTGTTTCCTATAAAACTATTTGTTTACTTAAAGGGAACTAAACTATGGATCGTTATGGAATATCTTGGTGGTGGCTCAGCACTTGATCTCATGAAACCAGGTCCATTTGATGAACAGTATATTGCTATAATTTTACGCGAAGTACTCAAAGGTCTTGAATATTTACATTCGGAAAAGAAAATTCATCGTGATATTAAAGCTGCAAATGTTCTTTTATCAGAAAATGGTGATGTTAAATTGGCTGATTTTGGTGTTGCGAAACAATTAACAGATTCAATTAATAAAGGAAATACATTTGTTGGAACACCATTTTGGATGTCACCCGAAGTTATCATGCAACATAAATATGATTATTCAGTACGAATAAGACATAATTAATGTTTTATTTAATGAAGTTTTTCTCTCTGTCTCTCTCATTTATTCTAGGCAGATATTTGGTCACTTGGCATAACAGCTATTGAATTAGCAAAAGGTGAACCACCTTACTCTGATTTACATCCAATGAGAGTTTTATTACAAATTCCGAAGAATCCACCACCACCATTAGTTGGAAATTATTCGAAATTGTTTCGAGAATTCGTTGAAGCATGTTTACAAAAGAATCCTGAACATGTATTTAGAATAGAATTGATTTTTCCTTTCGAAGATATTTATTTATTTTTTCTGTTGAATATAGAGACCAACTGCTCAACAATTGCGCCGATTAAAATTTGTATCATTAAATAAATCAACTAGATTTTTAGTTGAATTAATTGACCGCTACAGACGATGGAAAGAAAGTCATAGAAATGGTACCGGATCGGACAGTGGATCAAGTTCGGACGAAGACGCGTAAAAATCACTTTTCAGCGATTGTTAATAATATAATACAAAAAGCAAATGTATTTTTTGTCTTTAGACCAAAGGATAAAACATTTCGATGGAAATTTGAGGGCGATGATACCGTTAGATTATCATCAACAAATGGACTTTATGCGGTACGGGAATTTTGATGAAAATGCATTTTGATTTTCATAGGAATTATTATTTATGGATAATGAGAAGTAGATAGTATTAATAACGTTATGTGCACACAAATATATATGGAAATTTAGAGTTAGAAGAATGATTAACTATTTCACTTTTGCTCTAGTGTCGCAAGTAGGAGTAGGTTAGATCCTGCAGCGTAGCACTATCAAAAGGAAAGCAAAACATAATAATTACCTTCATTGATACTATTACATCGATTTCCTACAAAGATCATATGCTACTGTCATAACATTCATAGTCTTCTGGTTATGCCATTGTTCTGTTACATCATTTTTATACTTGTTCCGAAACAGTAGCCTTATGTAGTAAGAAAACTATGAAGTTGAAACACTTCCAAGAAAGTATTCTGTAAAAATTTCAATCAGCGGCAGAATCGTAAAAGAAATATACTTGTTTTCATCATTCTTTCGTTAAAAATGATGAGTTGAAAAACAATGTAATTTTTTATTTGTTATTGATTTAGTAACAGAAATTGATTGTTCTCATTTTTAGGAGATTGAGAAATAATACTACAGACATCATCAATTCGTAGAGTAGTTTTTCGTCACATGTATGAAAACAACAAAAGTTTTCATAACTATTCGGGTCATATTTGATATATTCGTTAGGAATAATATGAAAATTTTTTTTATAAATTTGTTTAGTTTTCAATAAAAACCAGTAAATAACACATGTTTATCATGCTAAAATCTGCATTAGATATACTAGACAGTAAAAACGAGCATTACAAATAACCTTTTATCGACAGCAGCCTGCAGCTGTTCTATGGTCTTTCATGTTGATAGAGATTTCAACAATAACAATGATTCATCATGAATCGATGCAAGACGCGTCAAGCTTGATTTCAATTCGAAAGTAGCCGTCAGTAGAAATATCTCATCATACATTATTCACTAGAATAATTTATAATTCATAAAGAAAGGAATTCTTGAGAAGTAGATGAATAGCGTTATGAAGATATAAAAAGATCAAATGAATACTCAAGTTAACTTTGTGTCATACTAGACATGGACATACGATGATTCATTTATGAGATCATTTCACGCTTCCATAATGAAATAGCATTGTTCTTACTTAACCATAAGAGTGCTATAGTTAATGCCTACGTAGACTGTCCCAATGGTTGGCTCAACACTAACTCTGGTGCATTAGGACCGATCGATTAAGAATAAAATCCGATGTATTAGAGAACAATTGCGATTTGACAGTTTTAGAATAAATAACCGATGCAAAAAAAGAAAAGATTATCGATTTGTTACTAAACAGATGCTCTTTCATGATATACAATCGATTAATCATATCGTCGCTCGATAGACAAAATACTAACAGTCGTAATTGAAAGCTATAAATGTAATATTTTAAGACCATAAATATGAGAATAGATCTGGATGGATGCTATTTTCTTATGATACTCCTAATCTAAGAAACACAAAAACTTACAAAATTCTGTATATTGCGTTACGTTCAGGCTATTTGAGAATTTTGTTTTCCCAAAGTAATTAAAATATCTTGATTTGACTTTTGAATGCTTTATAATCTCATGAGGTTTTAACAAAAATTCCGCAGAGTAATGAAAGGAAATTTTTTTCTTTTTGTCTCTATAGAATTATTCTGACTCATCTATATCGTTATTGACTTCTCAACATTCGACTATTGATTTCTTTTTCATGTCTACTTTCTGAAGTTTGTTGTAAATATAAAAGTCATATTAAAGATCATGACTTCACCCATCCAATCAGTCTTTTATATTTATATGAAAATGTATTTGCTTGAATTTAAACTGTAATTTTGTGTTTTTTTCCATCTTTTTAGTCTCCTGAATCCATTGAACTTAATCCATTATTCAAAACAATATTTGACGATGTAAATTAAATTGAAAAAAAAATCTTATTTTGAAAATTTATTTCTAATGAAAAATATTCTTTCTTTATTTCTCATAGCTTGCTATTCGTTTTAATATCCCGACAACATCGAACAATAATCCATCAAATGGTTTAATCCGTAATCCTCAGAATGGTGTTGAATTATTTCAACATTTACGTCATATATTTGAAAATGCCCAATTACGTTATCCAGGTTTTGGTGATGAATTTATTCGAACAATGCGTGAACATATTTCAAAAGCAAATAATCCGTCAGCAGTAACAGCAACATCATCATCAAATAAAAATAATTCCACACCAGATGATAATAACAGTCAACTTACATCGGGCGTGGTTAAATTGAGAATTTAAACTTTCTTATATTATTCATTCGGTTCTTTTCATTTTCACTATGATCTCTCTTATGATATGATCAGATAAATCTCTTTTAATGAAGTGCGAGATGTCATCTACTTACGAGACTAGATATATATAAACAAACATTAAACTTTATTTATTCAATGTACATATATTTTGTTTTTTTTGAGCGTTAGGCAACGATAACAACCTTCATTCTTTTGTTACCTATAAGCGTTTAATTATTTACTATATTTCATTCCTAAAAACCAAAAACTAATATTCTTATTTAAACATATTTGTACAACAGTGATTCTATTTTACGTTCTTCTGTTCATTACTACTAGCTTTTTCTTTTGACTTTTTGTCTATGGGCAAACTCGAAACCTTGTTCATGTTACTTTGCTCGGCTTGACTGAAATTCTTCTTCTTTTCTCTTTTTGGTTCTATTTTTTTTTTCGTTATTTGCTTCTTCTTCTTCTCCTACTTCATATGTACTTGCGATATTTGTGAAATGAGAAAAAAAATCGAAAAGAGCCTGCCTTTTGTTTTTTTTTCTTTGTTTCTTGTTTCTGGCTAATGATGCTTATTTCAAATATAAAAATTGCCAAACAAACACATCTTGTTAAACGAAATATTATTCTTTTTAGTTTTATCTTCATCACATTAGAAGCAACTCTTTCACAATAATAAAAACTTTACATTCTCTTGTTTTCTTTGTTAAATAAGACCTTTTCATTACAGTATCAGTCTGTTATTATCAGAATATGATGTAGAACAAGGCAGCCTAAAGCTTTGGGATAGATTGAATATTATTCTTCTGTATGAAAATTAACGATCTAAAATTATTTATGAGTAATATATTTAGCGTAAACTCAATTTGATCTGATATTGAGCTCTCTGATTGTTACTCTAGTTGATTATATATTTTCGAAAGCAATTAGAAATGAATGCAGTAAGTAAGAATGAACTTAAACTTCAATTACACACAAATCCAAACGTTTTGAAAATCGATTAATAATGATTTTCATTTTGCATAGATAGCAACCTTTCGATTGCTCGAATAGTTAACTGCGCGTCTTCAATAGATAGAAAATAAAGATATCAATCGAGTGAAAGAAGAAAGTAGGAAAAAAATAAGCACATAAAATTGAAAAATGTGCGTCACTAAAATTTAAGAAGCCATTTATTTATCATATGATATTATCAAAGTATTAACTTCCTAATTTTAAAGATCAGCTTTGAAGATAT
Organism: Rotaria socialis; assembly: GCA_905331475.1. Lineage (NCBI taxonomy): Eukaryota > Metazoa > Rotifera > Eurotatoria > Philodinida > Philodinidae > Rotaria > Rotaria socialis. The sequence goes on from CAJNYU010001291.1 coordinate 30,767, forward strand.
TCAATTAAATAATCTGATGGAATGACACAATCAAGAAAAATCTTAGAGAATATCTCAAAAAGCAAAAGTTATTAATAACAGCCAATATGAACTTTTAACTCTTCCAACGAATGCAATACGCTCAGTAAAATTGATTTGCCATTGAATTCAAGTGGAAAAAAATAGAAAAAGAAGCTTCTCACATGAATATTTAACTACAACGTTGAACACAAGGTCCATGTGCAATATATTTGTTCAAGCTTACGTTCACATTCTTGCATTTTTCTTGTCTTTCGATTCACTTTTTTCTTGTTATTCATTCGATTGCATGTTTAGATATTCTCGTAAAGTTTTGTTTGATGATAAAAGAAGAAAAAAATGAAATATCTTTGACCTTCTCTTGCGTTCATTCGATTTGAACTCGAAAGATAAGATATGAAAAGAGATGAGCCGCTATTCGTTCTTTAAATCATTTCAGTACAATAACACCACTTTGAAGTCAATCGACTCCATTCATTGATATACGTATTAATGTGAGACGATGCATTAAAAAGTTACTTAAACAGTTTTTATCATATTTATAATGCAGTTTTCTTTTTCACAAGATCATATCGTTGCGACAACTTTTCTCATGTGCCTAATCAAGTATGAACGTTTATTTTTTCACGTTTTTATTCATCTCGAGCAGCGGCGAGACAGGCAAAAGAATGTACGTCTATATATATATACACACACATAGAAGCAGCGAAAAAGTAAGGATAACACACGACTATAGTTATAGTTATAGTAATAGTAATATAGCAAATAGTAGTCTCGGCGTTCATAAGACGCCTTACATACAAAACAAAGAGAAGAAAAAAAAATGAAACAAAACAACATCAAGAAGAATAGAAAACGACATAAGGAGCGTATTATCTGCAATGCATGATGAGATATAGAAAGAAGATATGTCTACAGGATCCACACACACGAAAAAATAGATGTTATAGTAAATATGTACAGTTTTTCTAATAAACTTCATTTATTTCTTGCTTGCGGTGACTTTTTTTGGACTTTTCGCTTTTTTTGTTGTAGTTTTACGTGCAGCTTTTGCTGGTTTTGCTACGGTAACGGTAGATGTATTTGTAGCTGTAGCTGTAGCAGCAGCTGCGGGCGTTGCAGTTGCAGCGGGCGTTGCGGTTGCTGATTTAACGGATTTTTTTGGTGAAGCAGCTTTTGCTTTGGGTTTGCTTGCAGCTTTCTTTTTTGGTGCTGCTTTCTTCTTTGGACTTTTAGCTTTAGCACTACCTGCAGCTTTTGCTTTGGCTGGTGCTTTTGCTTTAGGTTTAACTGTACCAGCTAGAAAGAAAATATTATTAAACATTCAGTTTCTTTTTTAAATTTTACTTTTCATTCACTAACCTGTTTTGGCCTTTTTGGCAACTTTTTCAACCTTCTTTGTTGCAACAACAGCAGGAGTTGCTGCACTAGCAACAGCTGGAGCAGCAGCTACTTTCTTTGCTGCTGGTTTCTTAGTTGGCGAAGCTGAGCTTTTTCGTTTCTTGGCACCATCAGTTGATTTAGCTTTGCTTGGTGATCGTGGCTTTTTGGCTTTGGCATCACCAGATTTCTTGGCTCCGGCTGGTGTTTTCGATCGGCTACGTGGTTTTGTTGAAGTTGATTTTTTAGCTGTTTTCTTCTTTGCAACTTTTGCTGCTGTCTTTTTGGCTGCTACAGCTAATTTAAAGCTTCCACTTGCACCAATACCTTTGGTTTGTTTTAATGTTTGATTTTTTGTACCAGCGCGTAAAGCTGCTTTAAGATGTTGATTAGCTGTTGTTGGATTGACTTTAAAGTTAGCTAAGACATACTTTAAGATAGCTACTTTTGAACTACCATTGCGATCTTTTAATTCGGTTATTGCTTTCTTAATCATTGCCGAAAATTTTGGATGACTGCTTGTAGCTTTTGATGATGTTTTTTTGGTTTTGCTTGCAGCTCCAGCATTTGATTTTGTTTTCTTGCCTTTTGTATTAGCAGCGTTGTTAGCTGATGCATTTTGTGATGCATTAAGAGTAGTTGAATTAGCAGTATCAGTCATTGTATTTGAATTTTTCGAAGATTTCTTTCAAAGAGATGAAGTGAATATAAAGCAGAAAAAAACTTGTCTGCGTGTGTGTGTGTGCGCGCGCGATAGGGCGATGTCGATAGAATGAATGAGAATGATGGTGGTAATGTTGGTGGTGTATATGTGCGTCGTCGTCGGCGTCGTCGTCGTTGCCTTTTTTTCCTCTCCTTCCTTCTCCCGATCGACTCGAACCGCACATAGGATACCTTTTGTTACTCGAATAGACGTAAGATTGTTCAAACCTTCTTCGAAAAATGATAAATATTTTCATAAAAATTAATTGTATACGGAATTTATTTTCATATAAGACGATAGAGAAGACTTTTTTCTATCGAATGATATCAACTAGAAAACGTTTTTATCATAAAAACATAGAGAAAAATAAGTAAAAATACGAAGAACAAGATGAGAATTAGTGAATATTTGCCAAGAATTTAATTATTTTATTGAGATTTAAAACTTTTTTTTAAATATATTATACATGAACGGATAGAGAAAAGTGTCTTCTATCAGATTACTACTTTAAATTTTTGAAACTCGTTCAAACGCGAAGGCAATTTTGGCAAAAAGCGAAGCATGTGGTGAACAAAATGCCCATAAAAGAAATAACACAAGCAACAGGGACGACGACGCATTGCTATTGCTTTAGAACATCATCGACGATGTTGTTGCCGATGATTAGTATTATTCTCATAGAAATATTTCCAGACGAATTTCGAAAAAGTATCTGTATATTCAACGACTAGATAACCAACAATATAGTTTTCTTTTATTCAAATAAACCAGCATAAATAATGAACGATGAAATTCAAATTTAAATAAATTTTTCTTTTTTTGTTTTGTTTCTAAGCGGATTTGAATATTAAAATAAATGAATAATCTTTCACTCATTTTCTAATGATTCCAAACGATTAAAACGATTGAATATCTTTGCCATTGGTTCAATGATTTATATCTATAATTACTATATTGCAAGCTATGCAAAAGTATGTTTCTTTTTCGATGTGTACAATAAATTCAATATTTCCTTATTCTTTCTGAGTAAAACTCGTAGTAAAACAAAATTTATTTTCTGTTGGGTCTCTTTCAAATATTTATATTGACAAGCATGAATAGCTTTTTTAATGTGTATTTATACATATATATATATTTAGCTATATATATTGATAAGATTACATGACAGCAGACTGTATAAATGTGTATGAATTGATCTAATCAACGTAGTTGAGAGAAGCGTACTGTTCAGCGTGTTCTATTGGTGGGTACATATTTTACTGATTTTTATCGATAGCAAAACCGAATATTTGTCTGGAGGGGAGTACGTCCGGTCTCAAAAGTAGTATAATCAATTGGATATTTTTATCAATTAATATGACGATCAGAATATTATGTCTTTTGTGAATAGAAAAAAGATTTCTTTTCTATTTTTGGTCAAGGTTTATTAAGAAAATATGATATATTGTTATGTTATTGTTAATTATTATTAAACTTGATAAAATTGATGAACCAGACTGCCTTTATTATTTTTATAAGTATTTTGTATGTTAGAGATTACTTTGTCTTTTTTTCCAAGTGCGAAAGATGGATTAAGCATGATAAGTAATTATAAAAAGATTAAGTTACAACCGGTTGAGTAAAAATATATGTCAGCCTTTTAGGGGGCATAAGTGATGTCGATGATTTAAATATTCTTCTTTTTTTTTTGCTGTAGTATCCTTGTAATCAGAACAAATAGCATATATTTAATTATCAATGTACTGAAAAAGAGATCTATTTATTTAGTAAGAGCGAAATTTGTTTTGTGTACATTTTCATAAACGTAGAGAAATGAATGTATTCGTGAACTGATGGCAATTAATAGCTATAGAATGACGCAATCAAAGTACCATGAAAATTACATGTTAATTGTCACGGTAAAGAATAAATTAAATTAGATAAGTTAAATATCTCTGTGGAGAGGAAATAAGTCGTCAAGATCGGCATGAGAAAATTGTTTTATACATGCAAAAGGGTATTGCTTGTCTTTTGTTTACAACAAAATTGAAAAAGTTTCGCCTTGTTTGATCAGAGATATTTCGTTTTTTTTTGGTCAAATATAAAATTCTAATTATTTAGAATTATAAATAAGAATGAATACGTTATCAAGTAAAATTTCACTCAATAAATCATGAGTAAATTTGAATAGAACCGATAAAGAAATGAACATGACGCGTGAATCATTAAATTTTCAACGAAAGAGTAAAACATTTATCTTAACAGACACATTCTTTCTTTTGCGGCTACGAACTGCCATTCATAAAGTCAACAGCTGGTAATTAATTCAAAGGGAATATTTCAGGCGTGAACACAATTCGATTACTACTTAGCTTTACTTCAAGTACAAATGTCATTGAATCATTTTTTAATTTACTAATTCAGCTATGCTATCTTCGAATAATTTCAACGAATGTTTATTTTATTTTTTCAACACTTGAAACATATTTGAGACAGAATAATATTTCTCTTCTTGCCCAAATCGCAATAGGGTTAGCTTTTGAGAACTCTTCTATTTGTCAATACATTCTATTTTTTATGATTCAGTTATTTGATTAACATATAAAATCGTATAATATAATTATTGTTAATTGCTATGAAGTTTTCAACAAATTTGTTGCTTTTCTCATTTGAGAGCTGTACATTTTAAAAATAGAAGTAAAGATGAAGATCTACCAGTAAAAAAGACCCGTATTATAACACGTTAATTGATGATTTAATTGAATAATCACATTTATGATTACTATCTATCACGAAATTTATTTGCTGTAACTAATATGAAGTTTTGCTTTTGAATGTATTTCTCAAATGTCTAAGATCCTGAATAAATTATAGCCACACTCGATTAGTTTTCTAGTGTCATTTTTTACATTGAACTGATAATTTGAATGTATGCGTGCAAAAATAGATTCTGATTTCAAGCATGAATCCGTCACCCATTGTTTCATGACTAGTTAGACGTTCGATGCACACTTGCTCTTGTCCTTCAGAAGAAGAAGAAAACATAGTCAAATAAAATATACGGAGAATAAGTTCCTTTTTTTGTGTTGGCATTTTCCTATTGCATATGCTACTAGTGCTGTTCTTTCGAGCTCTGTTGGCAGCCCCACATATTTACTTTATTATCAATGACACCCGTGGTACTATGTCAAGAACTTCTTAATAAGTACACTCTAGAACACGGCACTACTTTTGCAACGTTACCCCGGTTTCATTCAGCTGCGCAAATCTTAGAATTCTAAAACGAAGTTATTTTCTCGTGAATAAGGTTTTATTGATTATTTTCAAAGTATTGATCAGAGGCGTCGCCGAAGAGATGGACTTAATCTAAAAGTTATATTTTCTCTTCCAAAAACAATTTTAACGCAAAAGGTAATATCTTAGTTATTTTACAGTAATTTCTATCAATAGTCGAACTAGAAGTAAGTACTTGCGGCAATGAGTTTTTCAATTAGATCATCATACAAAAACATTAATGCCAGTATGTATTGGATAAAATGATAGCATTAGGGAACTGCTGCCCAAGTCATAACTTCTGTGCATATAAACCTATAAAGCATGGGTAAATACTTGTTACTACGGTTTCGATTTCTCATATACGTATATATTGATAATATCAAGCCAATATCATAAGAAATACTAGTACTATATGGAGCCAGCATTGCTACCGCTACGATTTTATATGATGGGAAACAATTACTCGAGTAATCCTTTATTTTCATTTCGGCATTCAGTGTCAATTGAAATAGATTTATCTAATTATCGAAAATTTCACGAGTTAGGCTAATACTTTTAGATTGATATAGATTAAGTAATAGAGCTTCTATCATCAAACTAAAAAATTCATGATTTACTATTACATTCGTGTGCCTAGATCTAAGTATTTTCAGTGTTAACGTATGCACAGCTTATATAGCATACATGTAAACTTAGATCTCAGCATCATTTTTCATCATGACTATTTCAAAATACAAGAGACAATATACACGAAATTCTAATTTTCTTTAATCTTTTTTTCCAAGTTTTATCTAACTATAATAAAAAAAAAGAACAAACTCCTGGGATTTTGTGATTCTCAGTACATTACATATAAGTACTATAAATATTTTGAAATTAGAATATTTCCATCTAGATTCATTAATACCAACTTATATTTCAAATTTGTTGATGTGACCGTCAGAATATTAGTTTAATTCAAATAAGTCTAAGTCTATTAACTTAAAAGACAAACACGTTGATGGCAACATAATCACCGTAGAAATTGCTTCGAATCATTTTTTGAAACTAAGTAATTCGACGTCAATTTTCGATTTTTCACCGAAGAAAATTTCATAAATAACTTTTATCAAATTATTAAAACTTTTGTTTCTGAATATCTATTTCAAACATAAACGAAGCTTATTTTCATAGCAGCAATGTATAGGGCTACTCTACCCTGTAGCATAGAACAGAATAAAGGTTAGAATATCACCTACAGTCAAGGTGTAGGATATCAAAACTGCTCATCCTACACATCTCAATTTCACTGCTTCAACCAGTATAGCAAATGTTATGAAATTTTTACTTTAAAATGTTTCGTCATAACTTGACATATCATCAAAAAGAACTAGGCGAAAATTTTTCAATCTGATTCCATGATTATGAAATAAAAATCTGAATGTGTCTTTTCACAGCATAAATGGCCAAGCTGATACCCACTATCAACTGTTTGCTTGAATATAAAAAAAGAAATTGATTAAAATCGTGAGAAAAACTAATATTTTCCTCTTATATGTATTAAGTATAAATAACATCGAGAAAACGAAATGGTAATAGTATTTTTTATTGACTCAGTCGATCAATTTAAATTGATTATGTGATACCCTACTAAAAATAAATTGTCCGGCAAATACCATGAACATAAATAAAACAAAATATAGTGTTCGTCTTTTATTAACCAGAAAAATTGTTTTTAATTTTCATATGCACTATATCTTCGCGATGACTTTTTACTTACATAGATAACGTATGATCATAGAATGCTATGCAATTTTCTATCGTTTGGCATCACTGATTGTTAACAACATCAATTCAATAAAACTCTTTAAATATTCAATGTATATGTCACCACTTTATTTATAGACTAAAATAAATACAATAAAATGTCGCACATCCGATCATTCATTTTGCAAACAACTACGTTTTGTTTTGTTTTGGTTAATTAAATTAATATTATTCAGAAAAAAAAACAAGATACATCACTGTTAGACTTCTTTTTCTCTTTCATCTAGGCGGCAAGGGATAAGAATAAAAATACTCTTCGAAATCCAAACACAAGCACACACAAGCAAACAACCTGTTTAACCATAGGAAGAAACAAGAAACAGTAGTATGATAAAAATTTAAATAATTATTAATAAAATGTTCATTAAAAATATTGTTAATATTGATGATGATGATGATGATAGTAAGGATAATGATGAAAAGCTATCATCCTTTGATCGTCTTTGCACATTATTTGTATGTGCATCCGATGTTGAACGTAGAGCAAGTAGCGGATTGCGTGTAAGTTCTTTTTAAAAAAAGAGAGAGAAAAAAGCGAATAAATCTAATATGAAATTAATTGACATCAGCCCGGAATATGAATGATCATTAGAGTCAAAATAAATAGAAAAGAAAAAAGAACTTCACTGAGAAATGTATGAATTAAAATCTCTTGAGAATGCTGCACAACGAGTATTCTTATTCTTATTATTATCCTCGTTTTTCTATTATCATGATCTTATGAAGCGTGATACATACCGAGAACCTTGACATGGAATATTTTTGATATTGGCTTAATTTCTGTTAGTACACAGCTATAATAACCTTGATCAGATAGATGGACATTACGTATTTCAAGATTCCAATGTTCACGATTATCTCGTTCGATCATGCGTGTTAAATGATAATGACTAGATTGTGTATATTTTAATAGATCAACAAATAGAAGAGTAGTTATTTTTTGTGTTTCATTTATAAATGTAACACGAGACCATGTGATCTAAAAATTAAAATCATGTTTTTTTAATTTTCTGAAAAATTATAAATTCAATAATATTTACATGATGTTGGCCTTTATTTTCTATAATACATGATAATCTAGCTGTATGGTTAACATAGGTAATAATTTCATCTTGCGTTGAGATAATTTTTGCATCACTTGTAGAACTTGCTAATGTACCATCAACTTCAAAAGAAAAAGAAAAACGTATAAAAATGAACACTTGAACATACAAGGTCTCTGTCTGTCTGGCTGGCTGCCTGTCTGCGTCTGCTGGTCGGTCTCGCTGTCTTACTGTCAATGTGTGATGTAATGTAAAAGCAAAAGTTCAACTACGGCTAATTTCTTTTCATCTAGATGAACTATGACTCGTCAATGACATATGTTCCCGTGAGAAAGCCGAGAAAAGTGACATATTGCTTATGCGCATAACGTACTTTGATCGATTTTCATCGATCAGTCAAAAAGATATATATAGATATAAATCATAAAATATACACGTAAACGTGTTACTTCGTTCGTCTTAGAATTATTAATTGGAAAAAAGAGAAGAGGAGTGTCATTTGGTTTTAATGAACAGGAGTCAAAAAGAGAGGATGCATCCAGCTGTGTGTATCATGCCTCAAGGTCTTTTTGCATTCTATTTTTAAAAGAAAACTTATTAAAAGAATATACACTAAGGCAGATATGTATGTATGTACATATATATATATATATATATATATATTTAGGCATACTTACCGATAAGTAAAATCATCACAATAGAGAAAAGAAGACTAGCAAGTGTTGATTGCCGGATAGCAGTAACAGCCGTTGCTGTCTGGTGTTTACATTCCATTGAATAAAACAGAATAGTAAATGAATTCGAGTTAGAGAGAAAATCGTCGCTTTTCTATTGTGACTTATATATTTATTCTGATTGAAAATTGAATTTAATGCTTTCGAATATTAGTTTGATAATGATAATCGGACATGTGTCAGTGCATTCAGCTTTTTCGAATGATAATTTTCACTATGATAATGGTAATAGGAGTCGTGATAGTAGTAGTCAGTCGAACGACGTTATAATACAATTAAACCATTAGATGCTTTCGTCTATAACAAAGAGAGAGAAAAAAAATGAATACTCTTAATATATATGGTGATTAACATGAGAGCACCCACGCATTGAAAGCAAAAGATGTGAGAGGACAATGAATGTATATATATATATATATATATATACATTTATATGAATATACATACCAACGATCTGATGAAGAAAAAAGAGAGGCTAGTCAGTGTAATATTATTGTACATACCGAGTCATTTTATCATTAGACTCTCTCTCTCTCATTCTCGCTTCTCTCCCCCTGTTAACCACAAAGAGTCGAAGAGAGAAGGGGAAAAAATGAAGATCAACGAATAAGTTATCATTCAATAGTCATAGAATTGTACCTGTAATCTTCTTTCTCTACAGATAGTCGCAAGGGAAGAAGATATTTATTCGGGATCGAACGACTCATCCACTATCACTTGCTGAAAGATGCATTTCATTAAGTTGTCTTCTGAGAACGTACACATACATACATACTTCAATGCTCATCGTCGTCTTATCTCGATGGTGAGTCTAACGAGCTTTTCCAGTCACTCATTCATACATATACACATGCCTTATCGTGTGTGTGTTTTCGCCTGCCTACGTTCAATTCATTATGACTATCATGCAATCCTCGATCTCTTCTCTTTCTATGTTCATATCTACATGTGATGTGTACAGAAAAAGTAGACGACGACAGGTTTCACACGATGTCTATCTACTCGAGGGCATCACGTCGCCGCGTTTCGAAAAATATACATACACACATGCACCCGGATGTGATGATATACTAATACATATGATTACATCATTCACCTGTGTAATGCTTTTCCTTCTATCTCTCTGTCTGATTGATAGAAGATAATCGAACTTTTATTGTTGAGATATGTTTGTTTAGGCACGGTCAACGATCTACTACTATGACTACTGGTAGACTCTAACGAGTGATCGATCACGCATACGCATGCACGCTAAAGCTCACAAGAAGACATGGACGAGTAAAAGTGTAAAGAACAAAAGTTTATTGGCACCAACGCCTTTTTTTTGTCGTTATGGCAGTTCCAAGGATTCATCATTGTGAGGTTGTTTTTCATTGATCACATATAAACGGAAGGGACCAAAAAGACAATGAAAACGAGAGAGAGAGAGAAGGAGAAAAGAAAAAGAAAGGAATTTCACACATTGATGTGTTTAGATAAAATAAAATCAAAAGAAAAACGGGAAGCAACTGTGGATGTGGTGATTCCTGACAGTATAGAACTATAATGACGCAATATGAATAGCTGACTTTTACAGCTTACTGAAACAAAACAACATTATTAATGCAAGCAATGGTCATGCTCAATTCAATAGAATGATGATGACTTTCAGCGCATAATCAATTCAATGACTCTAGTTTTTATCTTCTAACTCCTTTTTTGCTATCCTTGATAATTTGCCATGACACATACTGTCATGCATTTCCTTGTAATTTCGAGTGATTAGATGAAGAACATAAATGACAAAACCTAACTAACGTTAATACAAGAAATAAAATCAACACGCTCCGAGTACTCACTTTGCATTGACTATAACTAGTGAATAGATGCGAGAAGGCGAACTAGAGTACATCAACGGTGGTGCGCAAGTGTGAGCTTTCGAAATTCAGCATGAATTTTTTTCTTCTTTTTTTGTTGATGTTCTATTCGGCATGAATACCGATTGAACAACACTCAACACACACATATACACATTAGAACATTGCACTAAGAGAGCGAAAGAGTGAATGAAACACTCCATTCGATGAATACAATATAATGTAACAACAAGAATGAAGTCAGAAAGCGACAGAGAAACAGAGGGAGATGGAGAGAGAGAGAGAGAGAGAGAGAGAGAGGGAGAAGGAGAAAGCGAGAAAAAAGAGAGAATGACATTGAACCTTCGATGTGATGTCCAATGAAGTCACGCGTCATTAGTAATACCCCAAATAGAGACGAAGGAAATGTTAGTCAGTTCTTCCGTAGATCTTTCGTACAGCTCAGATTGATTCATTTATTCAAACGTAATTGACCATACATATACACATACATGCATATGCATATACATTTATGTATATATAGATACATTTATTTATTTATTGCATAAGAATTAGGCGCGACGCTAATCCGGATAGACACAAATTGTTGCTCATAAAGATTAAAAAAGAAAAAAAAAGGTAATTTGAGATCTCAACCATTGATACCATCAGCATTATATCAAAGGAAAATTAGCTCAATTTTTCTTTCTCGAATGAAACTTACGTATGTCGTCTTCGTGTTCAAGAATGTATGTATGCAAGAAATTCATGTGTATAAAGTTCTTTTTCTTTTTCTCCGCCTCTATAAGCTGCACGCTTTGAATGTGCATTGATGAATAACGACACCACGAAAGAAGAAGAAGAAGAAGAAGAGAGAAAGCAAGAGAAAGAGAAACGGCATCATGTTGCACCAACACCACTATCCATCTAAGTGACCCATTTCCGGCTCGTTTACCCGACAGCAACACAAACAGCAGCTTCATTATAATACACAACAAATACAAGGTTGACTAATGCCTACCGTTAATATGAACATAAGATAAATTGACATTACATTTTTCCTTTTTTTGTGTGCCTTCAAGTTCAATGAAGTATATCATTTGACCATCACAAGGAAATGAAAGTGATTTTTCTTTTAGCTTTATTAATGAAAATACAAATATGATGTCAATAGGCAGAAACTACGTGACGTGTTGTGCATCCGTTTCCTCTTTTGGGCTTATAAAGACATCTTACACCTTTTGTAGTTAGTGATGCATCGGCGTACATCAGCTAGTGCATTGAAGAAACACAAATGGATCATAATGGATCGCCGTTAGATTATTTAATTTTCTTTGCTTTTCCTTTTCTTCTTCTTTTTTTATGGTCTAATTTGATGGTTAATGAAGCAAGCAAACAAGTCAGAATAGAATCCAGAGAAAATGAGAATGACAGCAGTAATGCAGACGAGCTGTTCATTCAATTTTATTTCTAGTAAAAACGAAGGGCGTAAAGAATGGATCGAATTGAATTTATTGTGTTCGATGGTGATCATATTTCTTCAGTTGTTTGAATAAGGATTTTGATAATCAATGAAAACACCAAAGAATAATGGTTGTGTTGTATTTCACTATCAGATGATACTTCGAATCCGTTATTTCTTTCCAAAGGTTATCTTAGTATACGTTTCTTACAAGATTAAAATTACATCAATCAGGAATATATGTGTTACAAGTAAAGATAAATGAGTATTTTTCTTCGCAGTAGTCAATTATTCCCACCAAAATAATGATAGTAATTCTTTGGAATGAACAGCTGATGTATTTATATATATATATATATATACAGTATAATTCCATCAATATGATGATGTCATCACCAATCTATAAACAAACAGTATTGTGATAAACTCGAATCAACTAAGCTGGTTCCAATGTTATCGAAAATAAAAATTAATCTAAATCTAATTATTAAATATGGAATCTAATTATTTTGTTTATTCCGTTATTTTTCTTTGTAGTAGATTTTTGTTGCAATGCTATTTGAAATTGGTTCTCACCAATAGTATATTTTTCATTAAATCGTTTCATTGAGAAACATTATGAATTTAAAAGTTCTGCACTCTGAAATCCTATCTTGTCTAGTTATTTATGTTATGTTTATAATTAGAATTGATCGATTCTAATGATTGTAACTATTGTTTTCTATCTAATCATTCAGTTGTATTTTTTTTATATTTACCAGTAAATATATTTCACTTCTCATCACTTGCTACTAATTGATTTCTTCTATGAGTACTCGCTTACTGAATATATCAATTTCCTCAAGTATTTCAGTAGTACTTTTTTCTACGTTTTTCATTGTTCTTAATTAAATCATATTCGCTAGACTGTGATTGCTAATAGACGATGTTGATCAATTCACCGTTACAGAAACGTTCTGAATTGCTCATTGAAAATGCAACATGCAGTGTGAAGATATTTGAAGAAAAAATGCAGTCACAATAGTTTATGAATTGCCTATACAATTCTATTGTTTTTCTTCATCATATTTTGTTGCAAGTAAATCGACAAAATACTTTTCAATAGAAATAAATTTTAGGGACTTCTGTTATTTTACAGGCTGTCTTTTAACTCATACAACGATTCAAGCATAAATAATCAAAGAGCATGTTTAATGATGAATAATTAATGGGGGGAAAAAAGACATACTTTTTTAATTAGAAAAGATTGAAGCTTGAAAAGCGCAGAATTCGCTCACTTTGTTTTGTTCTTATGTATTGAGGTATTCATTCACGAATATAAGAAATCTTTGTACGTGGATAAAGAGCTTTCGTAGAAAGAAAGAACGAAAGAAAAACATGCTAATTAGCACAAAATAATGAAGACTATTTGTAACTATCATTAATTGCAGCTTTTCTCATGTTGACCAAAGTTAATGAACGCCTCACGACTATACGGCATGACAATTATTCATATCAAACGTCTAAAGACGTGTTCTGATACAAGTATTATTATGTTTCACAACATGCAAAAACTCATCAGTCAAATCATGATAGATAGTGCCTTGTTACGTTGATGATATATAATATAATTCTTGAGTTCAAGGCTCTTTTATTTGCATATTTCTTCGATTTATTATTTTTATAACGAGTTAATAGTTTCAAACGTCATTGCAATATTTTATCGATATTTGACATAGCATCATTATCATCACCATTGCCATTATATACTTTTTTTGAATTATTGAAAAGAAACCTATAACTTCAATTGAATTGTTGATATACATGGCAGATGTCTTTTCATTCGAATACTGCAAAAAGAATATCTTTTTTTCTACTTTAAAGGTTTCAGTGTGCATACGCATCATTTCAATTGAATAAAAAGTAAGTGTTAGAAATATTCATAGAGGAAAAATCAACAGTTTTCTTATTTGACATCATTAATCAAACGATTCTATAGTACAAGCAAATAAAAATGACGAAGGCTTGTCAATATGAAATACATAACAAACTTTTCTTTAATCGCTTTATATTAAAAAAAAAACATTTTTTTTTATATGAATCTACATTCGATATCTTAGGCCAAGGATGTGCTTTGTTCATGCCACTATAGAATAGTGAGTCATTAAAACTTGATCAAATGATTTCATTGGCATCGACATTCATCGAAGCATTGGCATTCATGTTCGTTGCAACATTAAAACATCGATTCTATTAAAATGTGCCCTTTTTTATATTTGTGCATTTCGATACTTCAATGAACATCGGTCACAGTCTACACTATCTACATTGATTTATTGATCAGTTAACTAAAATTGCACATCTGTACATGATTTCATATATCTTTCTATGTTGTTAATGGAACTTCACAAATTCATTTTCATACTCCATAAATTATAAGAATTATTATTCGATTCATAAATCCTAACAAAAAAACATTCTTGAGGCGATTTTCATTCAATCCTGCATTAGTAGACAATCATATAAAGCATGCTCATCTTCCACAACACAATTTCGATACATTTATTTGCTTATAAACTAACCGCAAACATGAAGCAACATCAACAAAAGGAAAAAACACATGAAAACACGAATTCGAATCCAATCAGCACACTGAAACATCAAACACACATGACACACTGAACTTGAGCAAGAAGAAAAAAAAGAGGATAAAATAAGTAAGGCTGCTGTTGTGAATATTAGAGATATAGCGACAAAGAAAAAAAAAAGAAAATTCCTATTCATATTGACATGCTGTAATCCTACGAAATAGTAAAATTAAATCGTAAAAACTACAGCTTATAGAATTAAGGAAAAAATCGGATAGAGACTGGGAAAAGGGGAATGTGTCATAACTCGAATAATAAGTATTTAAGATGACAAATGTTCGCAAAAACGGTGAAATATATGGATAAATAAGAGACATAATTATAATAGAAATCTGCCTATCGATTCTGACTTTTTGATTGTCATAGCCAGACAAAAAATAAACAGATGAAGACGGCAGCAAAAGAGAGGGAAATACTGTAGAAAAAAAAGAAAAAAAGAAAAGAATTTTTAAAGCTTTTCAATACACACGTAAGTACTAATCTAACTTTTGCAATTGCGCATTCATACATATAGAAAAGAAGCATTGATTTTCAAGCGCTTTATACTGTTAATAGATATAGCCTGATGATCATTCCTTAATGATACTATTATAAAATATTGTGTGTGCATAAGATGTGTTGCAAGAAGAAGAAAAGAGAAGAGAGAAATTTTAAAAAAACATAGTTTAAACACGGTTTTCTTCATTTATTGATTTAATTTTCATTGCATTCGAGCCATTTCGTTCATTGAAATATTCGATAGGGACGATTGCTAAAAAGTGACAAAACGAAAAACAATAACAATAAGCTGATAAAGAAAAATTTTCAGAATTTTCTTTTTATAAATTAAAGAGGCAAAAGCACAATGTGTATCTACAAAGAGCGGATGCAGAAGTAGAAGATTGTCATTTTGTTTTGTATTTAGCTCTAGTGCAAATGATTGTATCAGGTTTTATTTCCATCTTACCTACGCATATCATCGAGCACGTAGGCTGAAAAATATATTAATCATGACTATCATACTAATATTTAGCATTAACTAATTGAGGGGAAAGAAATGTGCTCGTAGGAAAGTTTTATGAAATCAAAAACGAGGAAGTATCAATTTACATACCTCCTTCAGCATCAGTAACGATGTTTGGAAAGTTTGTTCGTACACCAACAGTTTCTTGTTCAATTGTTTTACCTTGTAATTGTTCGCCACATGCAGCACAATAGATACGAAGTGCATAAGCAGGTTCACCATGTTGAAATAGATCGATACCTTTAGAGAGAGAGAGAGAGAAAGAAAACAATCATTGTAATTAAATTATATGAACTTTTACAAAAAGCAAATTTTTTCTGTTTCTTTCTTACCTCGCAATTCTTCTTCTTGTGACACTTTTAATAAAGAAATTAATTTAAGTACAAGAAATAGAAGTGCAACAAAGATAGCTGTCCAAGCCATGACAACGGCTGCCGTACATAATGAATTAAGTAATCCCTAAATAAACAATTATTATTTTTTTATTTCAAATAACATATTATTCTATTTAGTTATTTTACCCGCCAACTTTCTCCGACACTAATACGATAGATAATTGAGAAGAATGCATTTTCAGTAAAATCGCCATCACTGTCTGGTCCAACTGTTCGACGAAAGATTGGTAAAGCAAATATACCCCATAAACCCCCACCAATATGAACTAAAGAAAAATAACAAAAAATTTCGGTTCTTTGCTGTTGGCTTCTGCTTTATTCATTCTCATACCAGCTGCTGTTTCAACAGGATCATCAATATGAAGTTTAAGTAATAATTTGCTCCATAATAAGAAACTTAATGCAGCAATGGAACCAACAATGACTGCAGACCATGGATTGTACGCTACAGCTCCAGCAGCAACGGCAACCATGCCAGCTATAATTGAATTGACAGTTGATAAAAAGACACGTCGTTTAAGATGGCGAGCTGGTTGTTGAACTACTGAAAAAAAAATAAATAACAGAATTAATTTCGCATTTATACTTTTCTTTTTTGCACAATTATTTCTTACATTCAATAACACGTTGCAATAGATAGTAGGTTGCACCTGACGTTGCACCTGATAAAAGTGTATTGATAAGTCCATGCCCAACTCGATCGCCATAAGCTACTCCTGTTATACGATGATCAGCACCTGAATTAAGTACGAAGAAACCGAATGCAACAAGAATTGCACCAACTGATGTAATCTAAATATAAAAATAATAATTATTGTTATTAACAAAATAGCTAGTGTTTCGTTGTTTTTTTTCGCTTATTACTGGAATACTATGACCAAATAAAGGTAATGTACGTGGTTCAAATCGACCGAAACGTGGGCCAAGAAAGACTGTACCAATTAATGCTGCAACACCTGCTGTTAAAAAGATGATAGCACTACCACCATAATCCTATTTTTTTAAAGAAAGTACATATTCAGAAAATAAAAAAATTTTGCTAAATATAAACTATTTCATACTCGTGCACCAACAACAGCACCTAGCCAACCACTAGCACCCCACATCCAGTGTGCAAGAAATGGATAGACAAATCCTAAGAAGAAGAAAAAAAAATATATATATATATATATATAAATATACGTTTTGTTGCGCCGTCCCCTCCCCCTCTCGCACCAATATTAATCAAAACTTACCAGACATAAGAACTGAAAAAAGTACATAAACTGGGACTCGACATCGTTCAGCGAATGCACTTGCTGCTATATTTGTAACAAGAAATGTTAATGTATAATGATAGAAGAAGTGAATGTATGGATCTTGATTATTTAAATTATAAAAATTGTTTGAATTTGTGAAATTTTCTACACCTGGATAAACATCTTTAGCACCAAAGCGTTCGCTAGCCCAAAATCGTGTGCCCAAGATAACATTAGCATTACCACCAAAAGCAAATGCATAACCAGTGATCCAATAAGCAAGTATTGAAGAAACTAAATTTTTATTTTTAAACAAACTTGTTTATTTTTGATCTCTCTTCCTGATGACTTACTGAAAATAAGAAGTGTTTTAAAAAGACTATGACCTGCATTTTGACTTCGAACGCCACCTGATTCAATGAGTGTATAACCACAACTCATTACTATAATATAACAAAAATAAATAAATATTATTATTTTTGTTATTGTTTTAATGTTTATTAAATAACTTACAGAAAACGACAACACCATTGAAGAGAAGAAAGAAACTTTCAATGGCTTTTTGTAGTTGTTCATTTGATGCTGCCATGATAAGCGCCTATTCGTCGATTATTCAAATATGATAACTATTTATATCTTTTTATTTATCTAGAAAAATATATAAACAAAAATTCATAAGCATATTGTAACAGTTTAAAACAAGACCAAACGCTGTTTTTTTAACGATTATAAAACAACAAAAAAAAAACACATGCATTTAAAAAAACTTAAAGTCTCTAAAATGATTGATTTTCGACATGTGACGCTCGTTATCCACTAACTGGTAAGACGATATCTCCTCTCATATGGTGCTACCAACACCGACTGTGAAACAACATCGTACATATATAGTAGCACATCGTATGAAATATGTTATCAATTCGTCTGTTTTTTCTTCTTCTTCTTCTTCTTCTTCTTCTTCTTCTTCCTCTATACATAACATAGACTTTTTCGATTTGTGCGTGTAAAAATGTTAAACAAACTAATCTGTCTTCATCAGATATTTAGATAATTCATCATAGTACAAAGTATATCTGTTTATAAAGTTGTCAAATGTAGAAAAGAAAAGCAAATTCATATTGATTACTCACTCGAATTGGAATAGAGATGAGAAAAAATGAAAGTAACAACGGCTGATAACTCGAGCAGTTTAACTTTTATTTAATGCCAAGTAGGGACGATAAAGATGTTTAGTCCGAAAAAATACCACCAACAAGAGCAAAAGAGAAAGAGAAAATGAAATAGAAAAAGAAGATCTGTTTTCTCTTTCGCTTGTTATATGCCGCTTCTGACGAGAAAGAATAGTCCGAGCACGAACGAAATGACGTAATCCGATCTTCCAAATTCACTCATTCACTTTTTTTTCGTACTGTTCGGATGAAGACAAGGAGCTAGTCCGAACATTGTTTGTGTTGAGATGTACGACTACAGAAACGAAACAAGATTGATAATGTCGATATCGAGAAAATGAAACTACACTGACATACATCTACATATTTTATGGCATTAAGTGATGATCGTCGAAAAAAAATAACGAAGCACATAAAAAAAAAAGAAAGTTATACATTTTTTGCTTGTTTCTTTTTTTTCCTATTCCTTAAATTATTTGAATTAATCTACACATACCTACCATATTTCTTGTCTCTCATGTATACTCTCATCGATAGTCATAACACGAAGAGAAAATAAAAAGAACTACTACTACTGCAAGATGTATAGTTGATTGAATTATCATTTGAATACGATCATGACAATAATCAGACCTACAATTTTATCATTTTTTGATAAATTAGCTATTCTAACAAAACAAAACACCCTGTTATTTTCTATGGTGTGAATCTAAGCGCACTAGACGATGATATTATTTAAAGATGTTCTATCATTTCTTACCACCTTTTATCCTTTTAGACATACTATAATCAATAATTATAAATGAACTGTATCCATTACTTTTTATGTGTAAAAATCCAGATGGATCGAAACCATTATCACTATTCTCAAGACAAAGTACGAAATTTGTCGACGAAGAAAGACTAATGCACATAAAAGAATCTTTACGGATAATATCTTCTCCTCTATCAACAATAATGACCGATATAGCAGTTCCTAAAGCATTGATTGTTTTCTTATGCTTTGTTACAGAAAAGTTGTAAATATACAATCAACCAATTGTATGTAAGATTTGCAGAGAGAGAGAGAGAGAGAGAGACAAAGAGCGAGAGAGAGGGAGACATTTTTCTTGCGGTTTTTCTCTAATAAAATGATGCACTAATTGATATTCAAAACACAAGATGAATGTTGTTTCCTCTCTCGAACTAATTGTAACAACACTACTATTCATTTTTTTCTTCTTTTTCTTGCGACTAGCTCTACTGTTCATCAGCCATTGATTCAGTCATAGCTCATCAATGGCACAAATACAGATAGAATGAGGCAAAATAGACAAGAGAGAAAAAAATACTTGCCTGTTTTTTTGACAAATGAGATTTAGTTTCGGGACATGTGAATATGCTTTGATTCTCTCGTTTTCTATCTGCATGAATCTTCTTCAAATCAATCCCTCTGGAGATTAAATTATCATGCAAATGATTTACTACAGTAGACTCGTTCTTTTTTGGATTCATTGGAAACGTGCCAATAATATTAGCATCTTTTATCCTTTGATCTTTCGTTTAGTATAAAGAGAAAAGAAAAAAATGTTCACTTATTCTATTACAGCTAAAGAAGCAAGATATGCTCTCCTGCTATGTATATAATATATATTAGCAATTCCAATAGAGCTCTTTCTAGTTCGGTTGTAAAACAAAATCCCGATGGAAAAGAATTTCTTTTTTGAATATGTTTGTTCTTCACAGTTGATAGAGAAGAAAAAAAATGGAACTTACTATACTATTACTTGGGACAATGTCTTGTTGAGTATAATTTGTATTATTGGAGTGTTCGAAATGATGGCGACATTGGCAATGGATGGATTAGATTCAACGAAATAGCAGGATGTAAAATGAAGGAGAAATAACGAGAGTAAAAGAGAAAAAAAACGAAAAAAAAAGGAACGAAGACTAATACTCTAAAAAAAAGAAGAAATAAAGAAGAAAAGAGAAAGGGGAAGGGAAAAGGTGAGATCCCATCATTTCAAAGTGTGCTGAACCATATGAGTCCAGCAAAGGTCAAGTTTTATGAGGGAATTGCCTAGCACGTCGTGTTTGTATACAGGTGTCGATTGATTGCGAAGAAAGAGGGGAAGAGGAGAACAAAAAAAAAGAAAGTAATAAGAAACGAGTACACCGAATCAATGATAAAAAAATAAAATAAAATCTTGTTCCTACTTGTCAATAGTTATGCAGCTATATATATTTTAATAAAAATTGATCTATAGATTTTTTCTTCTTCGATAATCTTACATATATATTATTTTGCTCTAAAAATTTTCGTAAGTGAAACTGCCCAAATAATTTGTGTTTATAGAACTGAATATCGCTTGAGTTGTAAATAATACAAGAAAAAAGCAAACGAAACCGAAATCGATCTATCTATCAACACGAACGTGTCGTTATTCGAACGCTTAAAGCTTAACTAGTTAGTCAACAAGTAGAATAGCCCGTATTGCTGATAATAGTAATCGATTGAAATCCAAGAACAAGTATACGATCGTTGTTGTCGATTGCATAAATCCCTTGCGCATGGAATATATACCAAGTTCATAGATGTACATACATATATATTCTCATAGAGATCGATATATTCATTATTCGATCTTACACATACGTATTTGCTTAGTAGGGACGCAACTGACAATTATTATCAGGACAAAATGCGCACATACGAGAAAGTTACTTCTGTACTATAACTGCTACAACTGTACTATTTCTATGTGCTTTTTCATTCAATACAAAAGAGCTCTGTATATTGCGCTCGCGCGCGACTAATCCAATGTTTACTAGAGGAAGGCGGAGGAGGAGTAAGAGAGTAAGTTCGTCTGTGCACAATCGTCACAATACAATCATAATTCGTTGTCGTGTCCGACATAGAGAAGACGTACACGAATCTTCTCTTTCCTTTTTCTTATTTTCTTTTTTTGTTTAGAGAGATAATTGAATGTGCTATGTCGAATCGGTGATAGTGGTCATCTGATACATGCACCTTCTCTTCTTCTTCTTCTTCTTCTTCTTCTTCTTTCTTATTCATTCTCATTTTTTTTCGATATAACAGATTAAGCAAGTGTTGAAGTCGCCACTTCTTAAAATCGGTTTTGTTACCTTTACAAATGGATATCGATGAACAAAGTGGTTACTGAATCCAACATGTATCAATTTTCAAGTATTGATGCACATACAAACTTGTTCTCTTTATCTTTGATAAACTAGGAAATAGATTTCGATGCATTTCCATCGCTTACTTCTCTTCCCTTCTTTCTCTCTCTCTCTCTCTCTCGTTCATTGGCTTTTTTTGTGGTCCGAGATAAAATCGATTACATCTTCTCATTGTGAATGATAAATTATTCAAACACTCAAAGCACACCACATATGTATATATATATATATATATGAACTGAGCAAGACTACCATCATAATGATTTCCCTGTACAGTCAAGACAAGGAGAATGTAACAATTTTCGGGACACTAAACTTCTTTGCACAATATATATTACATTTGCACATATATTCAATATCTATCTTCGTGCATGTGTCTCGATGGATTTTTATGTAATACCAGTATAAGAATCTTTTTCATGTGCCAAGGGAGATGAAAAAAATGGGAACATATCGTTGTTAATTAAAAAAATACAAGGCTAATCATATTTTCGAGATGTGTCTTCTATTGTCAGAGGTCAATGTTTGAAGGCTTTTCAAGTAACAAGGATCGAAAAAAAAATAAACGGAAGAAGCCTCTTTCTGAATAGCTCAGTCTGCTTACTTACCCTCTTGCTATGTATGATTTTGATGAATTGTTGTTGTTCTGTCTGTCTGAACTGAAGTGGCATTCATTTATATCCAACGACGAGACTAGACTACTATACACAACCGTACAGGGCATCATCTTCTTTCCATCATCTATTTATCTACATCTTCTTCTTCGTCTTTCCTTTTCATCGCTCTTTTTCTTGCTCGTATTTATAATAATCACGTCGAACACAAATATAACGAAGAGAAAACAGAATGAATGAACAGATGGATGTTCAGAGATGGATGGACAATGATGATGGTTTACGTCTTTCTTTGTCCGTTCAATATCATGTGGTATCTTCCCATTTTATCTTAAGGTTAATCGTCTCCTGTAGTAAAAGAAACAGCGGATGGGAAAAACATTTGTCTTACGTACAAGTCTATTCCTCTTCGAACTATTTATTATTCTCGAAATTATTCCTAACTAAGTAACACATGTGTGTATAATATTGTTTTTGTTGTTATTATAGTTTCTGAAGGCATACATCGAAGAACAAAAGAAATCAATTTATCATCAAGCATAGTATTAGCACATAGAAAAAGAAATCGATGATCTATTACTATTTAGTTAATGAAATCTTTTTTTTCTTCTGCTATCGATTAATAAAAGATAAATATAAAATTTTGGTTTTCTTTCTAAAGATTATATAAAAGATAAAGTCGAAAGGCTATTCATAGACATTTGTTCGATTGATTATTCTTTTCTTTTGTGCCTATTTTTTTACCATTCATATCATAACGATCGATTGAGCGTACAACACTTATTATACACACACATATATATATATATATATATATTCTTATTCTAGCGTGCCTATTTGCATTTGTCGTTTATCAATTGATATTTATTTGAAATGTAATTTGAGTACAATAGCAAATTGTGCCTATGATTTTTCAACATATTTGAAACAAGAAGGGAATATGATAAAAGCAGAGGAAAAAGAAATGATTGATACTAAACGATTAGTATTACAGAGTAACTTATATATGGTTCAACAGAAAATAATACTTAAATAGAGGTCAAAAAGATTGAATCTGTAGAAGCATATCGTTCGAAGTTGATGATACGAGTAATTCTAATAAAATGACCATTCATATATATATATATACGTATATACAGCTAGACTCGTAGTGAATGGAAGAAAAAGTAATTTTTTTAATAACAATAGATACATTTAACTAGGTAAATATGAATCGATGTAATAAAAATACTATTGTATTGAACAATCAATTGTACCTAAAGAAATATGAGATACTTGTCTTGACAAATTCATATAGAGATTGAAAGATTTATTTTACATTTGTTTTGAACAACATAATCGAAGATAAATCTCATATATTAAAATAAGTTAAGCAATAGAAAGTCTACAAGTTTTAATTACATGATCCTATATTTGACTTTGAATACATAGAAAGGAATAATAATATTTAATTAAAACAAAAAAAGACAGAAAACGAAATTCAATTGTATACTGATGTTATATTAAGAAAATCAGACTCGTTGATGAATCAAAAGGAAAATAGATCTTGAGTTCGAATTTTCCATCTCGTGTGTGATATGTTTAAATTATGATTTTGATTAGTATAGGACAAGTCGGTTTAGAGAAAAATTAATATTATATAATACTTGAAGAAAGAAGACCTTCTTGGTGATCTAAATAATAATATTTATTTCATTCGTTCGTTGATATTAAAATTCATGTAATATCGAATGTAATTATTCGGGCGATCACTAGATACAGCTGCAACAATGTGTTCTTCTTCTTCTATACAGATTCGCAGATACATACTATATATTGTTTTTGATAATAATAATATATTATTATGAAAATAATTCAATCGAAAATAATGTATAATTTGGGCATTGTTCATTGGATTTTGAAATTCGTCTTAATATTTTTAAGGTGTTATCAATCATTGTTGTCTCTTAACTTCCCACCCCGGAAGGGCAAATATATAATGTCTGACATAATATTTTCCGTATTCTAACAAGGCAAACACAATCTCCGGAGGTGCATTGACGTCATGCTAAATACAACTATTATACTTGACCAGGATGACATATATATATAATCGACAATGAATATTTAAAATCGGAATTTACTAAGAATATTTAATATTTAATATTCTATTGCTTTTTGATACAGAAAGAGAAAGACAGAAACTTAAGAGTATTCCTTTGTTATTTTATGTAATGTCATATATTATTTTGAAGGCATCATATCAAATTTCGATGAGTTTTCCGGTGTCATTAGGTTTCTTCGATGAATATTTCATGGCTGATTACTAATCTGTAAGTCATAGTGCCACATTTTCAACTAGAAAATGTTTAATAGATTCAATATAGGGAAAAATATATTACTACGAGTCAATCTCAAATGTTAACGATATGAAAGTTTTTGGCAAGAAAAACAAATTATTTAGTCGGTCTAATTTTTTCGAAATCGATAAATGTATTATTCATAATAGATATATGGTAAAACAAAAACTAAAACAAAAGAAGATTTTTCCGATGAAAGTATCAAGTTGCTACAATCTCAATTAGTGAATATATAGTTTATTTTAATAAGGCCCGACTTTTTAATCATGTCCAAGTTGACGTCACATAAATACATTTTGGACATTCGATATTCCTTCTTTGTTGTATTATTAAAAATGTCATAAGTGGTCAACATATATAAATAAATAAATACGCAAATAGTATTCGACTAAATAGAAGTTTTTTCTTGTACACTACGATTTATTGAAGAAATCTAGATTAAAAATACTAATCATTTTGGCTATGTTACTATAGTGTTTCTAATATATGCGAGAAAATTAATTGATAACAATGTGACATCTTGATAATATGGAAAAGAAAGTACATATATAATATAATAGCTACTGTATTGGATATGTATTTAATTTTTTTTTAAATGTTCAATACATGCATGATTTCTCTTAATCGATGGTTTTCGTGATGAATTCACATCTATTGAAAACAGGAAATATTTCTAAAGAATTATTTTCTGAAATATTACTTCTGCATCAACAAGTCTTTTTCATTGATAAACAGACAATATTGATGAAAAGACATTGAAATTCACACTATATTGATATAATGTTGTTGTTATTAAAATTCTTACAAGCCATTACGAGAAAGATTTTGATTGATGGATTACTTATTATTGGCAAAAAACCTTTTTGCAGCTATATTGACGAATGGCAAGTACTTGAAAAGAAAAAAATTATGCAGGTCTCGCCATCTAAACTATAATCAATGGCTTATCAATGATGCTTATATTAGATTGACTAATGCTATGTATCTCCTTTTCTTTTTTTTCTAATGCGAGAAGCATTATTAGTTGTGTATAATGGATGGCAGTCATCGCGTAAAGCTCTAGTGAGAGCCAATAAATTTCTTTCGTTTTATTGATTCGGTTTCTTTCTTTTGTTTTTTTTTAGCTCCTTTTCTGATACTCAATCCATCAGTCGGCGCCAATAGAGATTAACACTATTACAGCAGATCCGAAAGCACATCCGTAAAAGAACGTCATTGCACGGCCGCTCGAGAATCAATAGATGATCAATGAATAATGTTGATGATAGGATGATGTGACATTGACAAGAACAGTTATTGTCTCGTGTACTATTCATAGTTGACTGCATAATATTTAACAAATAATTCAACAATTTATCTATCTAACTGGTATTATTAATAGATTTATTCAGTTTGAAAGGCAATCGTTTTCAAACATCAGTCGAGCCTATGTTTTATTGCGTAAATAAACACACAGCGCAAGAGACTGATCTTGTCAGCGACAAAGTGTCAAGTCAAAATATTTACGAATGCATTCCTATTACTATATGATGGTAGCAAGCTAAATGCCACTTGATATTCTAACGCTGGGTATTCTCTCTGTTTTGCTGCTTAGTCGTTCTTCCTCTTTCGTTCTGAATCGCTCACATATGCTTGAATCAGAAATCATTTTGACGCCGTCATTGTTAGTGAACCCGGCTGGATCTCTCAGCATGTGTATGTATATATGTCATGTTTGCTTCGATTTGATGAGATCGTTTTGGTTACATCCTTTTAGGTCTCATTCTTTTCTCTATATGTCGCTCTTCCTTTGTCCTCCGCTCTTTCTTTCTTTTAGTTAGAAATGTTGTTTCGCACTTTCTTCTCTACTAGTCATGTTTTTATCTCTAGTGTGCAGGAGAGCCGTGATCATTCTAAGTAGAGAGATAAGTAGATTCGATGATAGACTTGCAAGTATGAAAACGTATTATCGATCGAACATATGTATAAAAAATACAGACGAATGAGGACAGAAAAATTTTGACTAGTTTCGCTTTATATCGAAACGATGGTGTTTTGTGGCATCCATAATAGGGATGTATTTTATGTAGATGTACGTGTATGCCACAGCTACTATTCTTCTTTACTGTCGTAGTTGTTGTTGCTATTTCTTTTTAGTCCGCTTCTTTCTCGACAGCTAGTATAGTGCGGTAGCAGCTTTCACAAATGTATATATGTATATTTAGAAGAAAATTATGGCGGCAATTATTATTATTATTATTATGATGATGATGATGATGATGATAATGATACTCTCTTGAGTAAAAATTAAAGAGAACAAATACAATCCTACAACATTTGGATGATGATAATGCTGGTATTTTTTCTGTCGATCAGCTTTCTGTCTGTATACCCCACGTGTATGCATTTGCACATCGTTATCGAACTTCTCTGGTAGAAAGGAGTCGGAAGTAGACAACCTTGCAGGCAGATCAGCAAGTAGCAAGAGCACTCCTTTACGTTTGAGTGTCCAACAAAAAGAAAGCTAGATAGAAAGCAGGAAAACTCAGCAGAAAAGGAAATCGAGAGTGTAAGAAAGAAAGAATGAGAGAACATAACAATTAATTTCCCTTTTTTTTTTTGAATGAATGAACGACCAAGCGACACCCAACGATAAAGAAATTATAATAGGCAAGAGAAAGCGAAGAAAAAGAAATATAAGAAGAAAAAAGCACGAAAGCGCAGGATGGAGGTTTTGAAGTAGTCTCAATAATAACGGCAGTGCCATAAGAAGGAAAATACGTCTGTTGTGAGCATAGCCTTGTATAGAAAACATCACATCATCGCCATCATCACCATCTTTCTAAAAGACGTCACTAAAAGGTAAGGCGAACTTCCGTGTTATTTACTTTCGATAAATTAGAGAAAGAGAGAAAAAAATCTTTCTATATTGAAAAGGAAATTGATCATTGTATCATCATAGTTCATTGGTGTAGTGCTTTTACTGTTGACTTGTCAAAAGCTAATTTTGTTTCGGACACGAATACGAACTAGTTGTTCTTATCTATTAAGCAAAAGAAAAGGAAATCCGTCATTTTAATAAGTTTATCACATCGTATTCCTTTCCAGTCAGTGATGTTTTAGTCGTCATCATCTCTGGTTGATTATCTAATAGCGGGAAAAAATGTGTTTTTTTTTCCAACGATACAGAGCGATGGACTGCGCGGGCCCGTCAAAAATAACATCGTTGTCATCTTTGTCTTCATCACTATTTCTGTAGAAAACAGCTTTCTTCATCTTCGTTTCTGTTTCCCTAATGAATGCTGACGGAGAGTGAATCGTAGTCGATGATCGGATCAGACACACGCGTGACTCCTAATTGTATTATGTTAGATCTTTGCAACAAACAACATAAGCATGCATAGCATACACATACATCTATCTATCCATCTATCCATCTATCTATCTATCTATCTATCTGTCTATCTATATATCTATATATATATGAGCGAATTTCAACTTTTTGGTACGATTATGATTTTAGCTGTATTTGCGAAATAACTTTTGATCTACTCCACTGATTTTAATAATTTTTTGTATGGTTACTACGTTATCTGTGTCCTACTGCTACACCAAATTTCAGATTTCTAGCTCATACAGTCGAGAACTTATAGATCTTACACTGTGAAAAAATCGCATTATTCAAGGGGGGACATGCTACAATAATGATATTTTCTAAATATGAAAAACGAGGACAAAATTGTAGAGTCTGAAACGCTATTTCAAATGATATGGGTTTTGTATTTCTTATTTCTTCTTTTATGCGTTCATTTGCTTTAAATATGAAATTACAGACAGTTTGCCATATTTGTGTAGAACAACCTTATGTTCAATTTGCTTCATCCGAGCGAAAGTGGAAGGAAAGCGAAGGTAGGCAAAAGAAAGACAATTGAAAGAGCAACAAAATAGTAAAATGAAATCATTCTAAATAACTTTTATTGTCGGTAAAAAGAAATCGATTATTTTAAAAAAAATTAGAGTTTGACTCATTTTGTAGAACGATTTCTTGAAAATTACTTCGTGAAAGGTCGGTTTGTTTATGCTCAAACTTTTACTGTAGGCATAGTTTGTATGGTTGCATAACCAGTAAAAAAATCAGCCTTGCATCTCTTTCTATTAAGGAGAATTTTGCAAAATATAATGTACCTTCAACGGACGTTTTCCATTAAATTAACGTTTTTTATGCTACGTTTACATTGAAGTAAGTCGTATCTCAACTAATACGTAGTAAAGCGTTTGGAAACTTTTGCTGTGTAACATAGGCACAGAGTGTACTGAAATGCACTGCTCAAAAATTGCTTATGCCTACTTCTAGCTTTTCGCACCTACCCTACCAAAAAGTTGCAATTCACTCATATGTATATATGTGTATATATATATATATATACACAGATTCCAGCATGCACACTAATTCTGTTATTTATGTTTAAATTATCAAAATAACAAAAGACATATAACAGGCAATAGAATACGACTTATACACGACGATAAAATTAGCCAGAAACATAGGAGCTACGCTTACTTTCTTCATTTCACTGAGTCATTTTTTGAGAATACCGCCTACTTACACATCCCGAAATCATCATCGATTCACTGGAAGTCGTTGTTGGACTGGTTTCCATTCATTTTATCGTCATCATCATCATCATCATCATCATCATCATCATCATCATCATCATCATCATCATCACCACCACCATCATCATCATCATCATCATCATCATCATCATCATCATTGCTGGTTGACGAGTGTCAAATTAATCATTGCTCTACCTCGGTTGATGTCGTCTCTTGCTCTCGCCTTCTCGACTCATTGCTTCGATGAAAATCATCTGCGAACAAGGGGTAAAAGAAAGCGAGAACGAGCAAGAAACCAAAATTGGCTTTTTGCATTCTTCTCTTTGCGCTTGTGCCTTCTAATTAGCAGCTAACAAAACTAACCCTTCCTTCATACAACAGTATCTTGGTGGTTGTCGTTGTTGTTATTATTATTATTATTATTATTATTATTATTATTTTTATTTTTATTATCATTTTTATTATTATTTTTATTTTTTTGTTGTATTGCTCATAACACGAAATTTATCGTGCCAAGAGCTACCACCCGTTCTCATCTCTTGTCATCGCAATCCTATGTAAACACTGACTGACAGCAGTCTCTCCGTTTTATAATGCATGCTAGTATGAAAAAAAATGAAATCCTTTTTTTTTGTATGTTTGTGTTCTGATGTTAGCAACGATAGAGACTAAAAGCGAGAGAACTTCCACATAGTAATGCACTAATATTACCCCCCATCATCAATTCTGATCGATAAGAAAACAAGAAAAGAAATCAAACTGAAATCAATACACTATTCGTTTTTTTGTATTAAATACACGCGTGCATTACTGCCGCCAGTCGATCAAGCCATTCGAATCATTTTTCATTCGAATCATACTTATGATTTCTTTTGTATTTTACAACCAAATCTACTATATATATATATATATACCTGTTACCCATTCGATCATGCTGTTTCCACCAATATGACTTGGTTAATGTTGATCTTGCGTGATTCTAATGAAAACTCGTGTACATCATTGTATCAGCAGTTCCCCCCCCCCTCTCTCCCTTTATCTCGCTCGCTTTCAGTTTCTTTTTTCTTTGACTTCATCGAATTTTTTAATTGAAGGAAAAGAAAACGAAAAGATTGAAGAAACAGAAGACGCAACCAGATCAGATACAGTGAATACCGGGAAATGAGGATATCCGAGGAACCCTTAAATAAGTGGTATAGGATCATTAATCATTTTCAACCAAATTCTTTTTTTAAATCTATTTTTGAATGTTTACTTTTTTTTCTTTGTTCACTATATGACTTTTAAGCGTCTTATTGTAGTAAAATAGAAAAAAGAAATCATTGTTTCTTTTTCTTTTCCTTTTTTGCTTATAACGCCCATTTTATGATCGTCGACATTATTATTATTAAGCAAATATATATATATTTTTAAAAATCTATAACAAATTTAAGAATACATGTGTTTGCATGCTTACACGCATATACTCACCAGAGGAAAAGATGTGGAATCAGCATACCCAGGGAGAGAGAGAGAGAGAGAGAGAGAGAGAGAGAGCAAGAGAGAGACGAAGAGGGGTATTAGTATATGCTTATATTTATTTATATATATATATAGAGAGAGAGAGATTCTTATGTGCATCTTCAGCTACTATCGTCGGCAACACATACAATATAGAAAGTTGCTCGTTGTCGACGGGGACAATGAGGACAATGAACTATAAGATTTCCCACGAGATTTTCATATTGTTGCTCAACGATATTTTGTTATGTGCACATAAAAAGATAAGACAATGCTAGTAGCACAAACAAAAAGCTTGAAATTCATTTATTAGCTGAAGTATATTTTTCGATTTTTCTTTTTTAGATCAATTAAATATTCAAGTATAAAGAAAAAAAAGTCAAGAATAATATGAACTAGGATGGTAATGAAATATGTAGCAAATTTTACCTCCTAGCTATTTTCTGTCGACTCGACGTAAGTCATAACAAGGTCATAGTTTTTCTATCGTCTTATTAACAACATGTTTCTTTTTACTACACATTCACGTATACGTGTATTCATAGACGCACACACACACACACACACACATATATATATATGTATATATATATATGTCACTTTTGTAGGTTGATGGAATCTGATGTTAGTATTATATTTTTATGTTAAAATTGTTTGAAATAAATGGCATCTTGAGCAATTAATGACAATATGCACATCAGAACGTCTTTTCTTGACGTATAACACATCAATAATGTTTATTATGTTTTCTTTTTATATAAATATAATTTATTTATATATTTATATATATATGCATATGTATATAGGTGCCCATCGGTGTCGACTTTTGTTACCAAAACCAACACCTGTTCCATTCAAATGATGCAGCAAGAATTTTTGCTCGATCATGGATAAAACTCGTTTAACAACTACCAATAAAACCAATCATACCATCAATAATACTAATAAACTTCATTTTCCATCATCATCAACAGTTGCTGCATTACCCAACGATGATAAGCATATACATGAAACAGATCGTTTGCTAACTGAACGTGCATCGTCAAATATTCTATCGGATTTACCGCGTTCACGTAATCTTGAAGAAACAGATGACATTGATTTACCGTTCCCAGGTTTCGTTGATCGAGTTTTCTATTGTCTTAGACAAACAACACCATTACGTTATCAATGTTTACGATTAATAACATGGCCATGGTTTGAACGTATAAGTATGTTTGTTATTTTACTTAACTGCGTCACACTTGGTATGTATCAACCATGCTCACATTTTACAACCTCAGAAATGCCAAAAAAATGCGACACTGTACGTTGCATCTGGTTACAAGCAACGGACTATTTCATATTTGCATTTTTTACTATTGAAATGTGTATTAAAATGACAGCCATGGGAATATTTGGCAAAGGTTCATATCTAGCCGAAACATGGAATAGACTTGACTGTTTTATTGTTGTTTCTGGGTAGGATTTTCCTTTTTGACAATAAATAAATAAAATATTTATACGTGTTATTTTTACAGGTTAATTGAATCGGTAATACCAGGTGATAATTTAAGTTTATCAGCTATTCGTACAGTTCGAGTTCTTCGTCCATTACGTGCCATTAATCGTGTACCATCCATGCGTATATTAGTTATGCTTTTACTTGATACACTACCAATGCTTGGCAACGTTTTACTTCTTTGTTTTTTTGTCTTCTTTATATTTGGTATTGTTGGTGTACAATTATGGAAAGGTTTATTACGTAATCGCTGTTTTTTACAATTAAATGCAACAACTATACCCAATCATGCACTGTTTGAGTACGTTTATAAACACATTCAAAAGACAAAACAGAAAAAGAAACTCGATACATTTCATTATTTTTCTTTTAGTGATTTTCCTCTACGACCGTTCTATATTCCACCCGATCATGATTCATTTGTGTGTTCACAGCCACATTCGGGTGGAATGACAAAATGTTCTGAAATTCCTAAATTGCGAAAAGGCAATACAACATGTGAACTTGATTTTTATAAATCAAGTGCACAATTAGACAATAATCCTAATATGTCAGTCAATGGTTGTATTAACTGGAACCAGTATTATAAATTTTGCAATGTTTCCGATAAAAATCCATTTTCTGGTTCGATTAGTTTCGATAACATTGGTTTAGCATGGGTTGTTATCTTTCAAGTAATAAGCAAATCATGTTTTCTTTTGTGCCTCTGTTCAATCATATTTTTATTCTTTTTCTTTTTTTAAGATAATCAGTCTGGAAAGTTGGGTCAATATTATGTATTATATACAAGATGCTCATTCATTTTGGGATTGGATTTATTTTGTTTTTCTTATTATAATTGGTTCATTCTTTATGATTAATCTATGTCTTGTAGTTATTGCAACACAATTTAGTGAGACCAAAAGACGTGAAACTGAACGAATGTTAGCTGAACGTAGACGATTTTCGCGTTCATCAAGTACACTAATAAGTGATGAGCCAGGTTCATGCTGGGAAGAAACAATTAAATATTTGGAACGCTTATGGAAACATGGATACAAACATTTAGTTATGCTATGGAAGCGTCATAAAGAAAAACATGCTAAAGTAAATCTATTGTTTGATGTTGTATAGAAACAACAAAATTTCTTAACTTACATTCATTTAATTTCTTTTTTTTAAAGTTTCGTCCAAATCCTTTAAATGCATCAAAAAAACGTCGTCAAAATAAACAAACAACTAGAAATAACAAAAATTCTTCGCTACAAATCCAAATTCATTCAACAGCAAATTCATTACCACTATCTAATCTTAATATTATCCATCGACCCAATTGTCGACTTTATCAACCAACCCATCTATCAACGCCATCGTCAATAAGTCCATATTTAATTAATGCACCATCTGCTAGCCCAGAACTATCTGATATTATTGATTCAACAAAGACACGAAGTCCCAACATCGAACTTCAGAGAATTCTACCTCCAACGCTAACCAATAGTCCAGTGGCATCGTCTCTATCGCCAAAAGTATCAAGAAATCATCGTAAAAAATCTGCTGACATTGTTGGACTTATTTGTCCCGATATAAATATAATACCGCCAGCAAATAATATAGTTGAAAATATATTAATTGAAACAATGAATAAAAAATCCAGTATGCAATTTTGCGAATGTAATTATCAGGATAGTGTCAGCGAAGGAGACGACGATGATGATGATGATGATGATGGTGATGGTGATGGTAATTATATTCGTGAAGAAAATAAACGATCAAAAATAAATCTATTATGTCATAAATATATTTTATCTTATCTAACAAAATTTCGTCAATTAATAACATGTATTGTTGCAAGTAAATTTTTCCGTCGCCTTGTTTTATCATCCATTGTTATAAATACTCTATCAATGGGCATTGAATATCATGGACAACCACCATCTTTAACAAATGCATTGGAATATAGTAATCTAGTATTTACGTCATTATTTGCTATTGAAATGATATTTAAAATTGTTGCCGAAGGTTGTTTAAAATACATTAAAAACGCCTATAATTTATTTGATAGTGCCATTGTTATTATGAGTATTGTTGAATTGCAAGGAAATAAAAACAGTGGTTTATCTGTTTTACGCACATTTCGTTTACTACGTGTATTAAAGCTTGTTCGATTTATGCCAACATTGAGACGACAATTGGTAAGAGAAATTTGTTTTTTTAATTAATTTTTGTTTTTTTATTCATTGAACTAGAAGCGAATGATAATAAAGATATCCAGATTTGCAAATAGATAAAACTGATTAGCCTAATATCGTATTTGCTTCATCGAAGCAGAGTAAAACACAAAAGAAACGAGCAACGCCAGTAATCTTATCAGTTTGCTTTCACTCTGGGGAATGAATTCTTTAGCACTTGTGTGAGCGTATTGTTTTTTATTAGATGAAAGCATATTTAGTAATGAATTTTCCTTTCCCTTTGTTGCATATTGTAAAGAAAAACTAGAATGATTAATTTTCTTATATTTCAAAAGCGATGTTCAATGAATAGCGTAGTTTGAGAAATGAAATTACACAAACTGAATTTGTCAAAGAAAATAAATTTGAATCAAAAACTATCAAATATTCAATCATAATTATAATGAAATTTCTAGACGTAAAGATTTTTAGTATTGCCATATAACCTAGAAATTGAGTGAACACATTTCAGTCTAATAATATTTGTTTTAGTTGATTGAACTACCTAATCTATATATGATAAAATGCAAATTAAATATAATTCAAAACTCCATCGAGAAATGTGAGGGAATAGGAATTTCACTTGGCTGACTATTGATAACACTTATCAGAGACTGAAATCGAATCGATTTGCCAAATAAGTCTATTCGATTCGTCTGGGGCGAATCGAACCGACTCCGAATGGAACTTCGAAACTTCCGAACCGAATCGAATGATACTACTAGAAAAGAGGTCGAAGCGAATCGAATTACAATTTTGAAAAATCAGAAAACCCGAATCGAATCCGAATGGCACTTTTATCATTTGTTTCAGTCTCTCGTACTTATCTCGTGTGAAATTTTTCTATGCTAATTGTCAAAATTAACATACAAACGCATCGTTAACAATTATTAAGTGTGCATATCTAATGGAGAATGGATAACATTTTTTTTGACATTGATTGAAAATTTGCGATGCAATTTCTTTAGTAATTTTGTTGTCTCTCCTGTTAAATCAAACTATGATTTTTTAAAATAACATATTTATTGAATTTGCATTGTACTATTTAGGTTGTCATGCTTAAAACAATGGACAATGTAGCAACGTTCTTTTCTTTATTGATATTATTTATTTTTATCTTCAGGTAAGTTCCAATGAATGCAAAGATTTTGTTTTACATCTTTATTAACTATTAGAAATCTAAGAATATGTGTAAAATAAAATACATGTACATTTTTATATTTGAGCAAAAATGAGCACAAGCAATAACGAATTATTTCAGTTCAATAAAAAAATATAACTCTTTAAACATATTCTCAGATTTCTAATATTCACAATGAAATATCTAAAAATAACGGAAAAAACTTTTTCGTCCAGTATTTTGGGTATGAATCTTTTTGGTTGCAAATTTTGCAAATACACTGAAGTAGCACAAGGCAAGCGTCTCGATTTCCAGTGCTCACGAAAAAACTTCGATTCTCTTTTATGGGCAACTTTAACTGTATTTCAAGTAATTAAAAAAAAGCTACTGTTTCAGTATTTAAAAAAAAAACGGTTTACTATTCGTATATGTCATCAATGGAGTTGCCTTTCTATGTTGTCATTGATGTCTATATGGAAACATGAAAAAGCCATTCACTAAGATAACTATACACACATATTATGAAGAGAAAAGTTTCCCTAAGTTATTTCTTGCGCCATTTTGCTTCCTAAATATGATGCTATGCTTCCAATGTATTTTTGAATTACTGCATCAAATCATTCTCTTTTGTTTTGTTGTGTTTTGTTTTCTTCTTTTCGATAATTAATATATAGTATTCTTGGGATGCATTTATTTGGTGGCGAATTTTGTACATTACAAGCGTTCAATATGACATCACGTGAACAATTCGATATGAAATGTCGTTGTTGTACGTGTATTGAAATGGATTTATTAAAAAATCACACTGAACTCAAAGATTTAATTTGTATACAAGAGAGAGAAAATTTCGATTCATTACATATTGCATTATTAACCGTTTTTCAGGTATCAATTTTATGATACAATCTTGCATACTCAATCAAATCTAGCCCTTTTAGTCACCTTTGATTCTCTTCTTCTTAGCTTTATACATATATATATATATATACATATCTATATATTTATATTTTTACTTGCTTGTCCTCTTGTAACGCACATAAATTTCATCCAGCTTTACATTTTTTTATTCATCTTTAATGGTTTATGTTTTGTTTTGCTTCTTTGTTTTTGGTCCAATTTTGTGTTTAACTTATTTCAATATTTTCAAATAGGTATTGACACAAGAAGATTGGAATGAAGTACTTTATAATGGAATGGATAAAACTAGTGCCTGGGCAGCTTTGTATTTTATTGCATTGATGACGTTTGGAAATTATGTTCTATTTAATTTACTTGTTGCCATTCTTGTTGAAGGGTTTTCCACCGAGGTAAAAATGATTCAGTTTTGTTTTGTTGTTTCACTGTTTCTATTTATATATTATTAAATTTTTAGAAAGGAGGCCCTGGTTCAGAGGTTGGCAGTAGCACTGATCGGTTGGCTAAAGGTGATCCATTTAAAGTAAGATTTTCTTATTTTTTTGTCAAGGAAAATTATCATACTTATATATAAATATAATAGTTAAGTCTAGGAGTGCAGGAAAGGGACGTGATCTTCATCATCACAATACGTTTTTTTAAGTCAAATTAGCAATGACATAAATTCAGCGTTGAGTATTTTCAATAACTCTTCTCCTAAAAAGCTTGTTAGCGCAGCCCCTTTGGGGTTAAAATGTGGAACTCACATATGATTTTTCGCCTAATTTACTTATACATAATGCGTGGTGCGAAATTTGCTGCAAGAAAATCGGTCGGTTGAAAAAAAATGTCTTATTTAATTTTTGCATGCTTGCTAATATTTGTAATGTACGGTGGGGGTCTCTAAGGGGTGTGTAAGGGGGTCTCCAAGCGGGTGTAAGAGGGGTCTTCAAGGGGGTCTCTAAGGGGGTGGGGTCTGTAATGGAGGGTGATGTCTGTAATGGGGACGGGGTGGGGAGCCGCAAAAATCTCGCTTTTAAACTTACACTCACCATTTTCTTCGAAAATATATGTGAGTTCCACAAAATCTATCTTCTAAGAGAATATTATCATATTTTAAATGTAAGTTATTCTAATTATGTATCTTATAATATTAAACAGTAGAAGAAGATTAATAAATAAGAAATTTAGTGATACTTTATAATACTTTCTTTGAATCAATAAATATATTAGCAACGATACAATGTGTTGCCAACTTGTGCTTATGCTTAGTCGTCTGTAATCGATTAGTAAGCTATCAATGAATGTTTCCATTGGGATAAGATTATGCACATAAGCTTAAAAAATGATGACAGCCAAATGTATCTGTAGGTTATTCTTAGAATATCATGTCTTTCTTGACGTTAAGTCAATCTTAATTCATACTGACTTATTCCTTAGCAATACAATCTAATTAATAGAAGGTTTTTCCTGTTAATATTATTTCGTATGGAATAGAAATTTTCTTTTTTTGGGTTTTGACTAGAAGATTCCACAGTATATTTAAAAATTTAATAATCAAGATTAAATTTCTTTATTTTTAATACTAATATAGAACTGTTCGAATTAAACGAAGTCAGATATTTATTTTCAAAAGTTCATAGGCTCCTCGCTTAAGTGTTAAATTAAGATAAGAATCACGATTGAATTCAACATGGCCATAAAAGTATTTCGCTAATATAAAAAAGTCATATTCGAACTAAACTTTCTGTTCTATTTTTAAAAATTTAATTTACATAAGATCTGCTTGCCTTTATTTCTTAACTTGTCATTTAAATTTAAAAAAAAACTGTTTTATTATTGTTGTTTAGACTCAAGTACTGTTCACAGGTGAAATTGAAGCACCAGCAAATCCACATGAATTAATCGCTGATGATGCACCGAGTACTAAAAATAGTACAACTGAAAACAAAGGTTCTCGAATGAAAGGTAGACAATAGTTTTATATAGACAATTTTAAGAAGTTTTTGTTTCCAATTTGTTTTTAGAAGTGAAAATACTCAGTATTCCAAAAATTTCTGTTAGCAATGATTTTGATTCAAATTTACAAATTGTTGCAACACACTCACTACAACTAAATAAAGTTCCAACTCCACCATCACCATATAAATCCATAATAAAGCATCGTTCATCGCAACCACCCACACCCTCATCAACATCAACATCACAAAGTTTTTTTACATGTCCAACACGTGTTGATTCAAATCTTCTGAATGATCCTCTACAAAGATCTTCATCAGCTAAAACATCCAATCAAATACAGATAAAAAAGCAAACTATCGATGAAAATGATACTGAAAATGATGTTTCAGAATTATCTCGTGTAGATAATGCATCAAAAATAAAATCATCGTCGAATGAACAACAATTTCCTCAACGCCGTGGTACGATATCAATCACATCAGGATTACGTTCAAAACATCATTCAAATGAAGCTATACATAAGCGACAATATAGTTTGCGTAAAAATCGCTCATATACAACAGTTGATAATGATACTATTTCAACGTTAAATTTTAATAAATCATCACCAAATTATTTCATTCCACATTTATCAAATTCACCACCACCACCACCATTACCTTATGCAGAGAAAAGTATCCGAGATTCATTAACACAAATAAATCATACACAACGACATAAAGCAAATATTCTTCTACGACGAACAAATTCTTGTCATCCACCATCATCATCGTCAACAACAATATTAAAGCGTTTTATTGTGCATGATGGAAAACTAATAGAACAAGATATACATAATCCACAACCAATCATAAAACGACGATCAACATTGGGTTATCTATCATACTCAGCCACACAAAATGAAACATCTGGAAGTTATAAAACACCGATGCATGAAAATAATGAACAATATATGAAATCTAATACAAATAGTTCCATTCGATTAGTCATAGATACTAATCTCGGTACCCAGTCAATTGTAAATGATCAAAGTGATATGCAATTAAACGTTTCAAAACAAGAGAATGAAACATTTTCCGTAAGTCATATACTATTCAATTGTGCAATCAATTCAAGAATTTTCAGATTTTGCGATCTCTAAACGTGTTCTGAATGATTCTGAGATAAAAAATATTTTTGTACAAATTTACTTCATTTTGAAAAATGATCAAGACGTGAACCATCAATTGTAAATCTCGTTTGGCTTTGTTTCATCAAATCTGTTGATAAATAGTATATTCCGGAAGCATTGACATGAAACTCGATAGAACTGTAAATTTTCTGTCAGGCGATGTGAACATGTCAGTAGATAATATTTTCCTTCCGTCACCGAGTAATTTATTTTAAAAATGTCAATAACCTGAATGTTAAGTTAACATATGCTTTAGTCGATAGAAATTTCATTCAAGATAAATGTAAAATTGATTACAAAAACACGGAAAGAAAGAGCAATACGTTTCTAAACAAAATTATTTTCTAATGGCCAAGTTTCTGCGACCGGTCTACCAATCATAAGAACATATTGATGAGCTTATCACAAGTACCGGAGTCACTCTAAAAGCCAACATTCTAAATTCTTAACTAACTAATGTGATTGGTGGGTGCATGATGCGACATAGTTTTCTGTTGTTGTTGAAACTTTCGCATCTCCTCTTAACAACAAAGTATACTAACTCATTCCTTGTTTATCGCTTCTGTCAAGCTATCAAAAAACTCTACCTAAATGATATGAACCGGAAGTTCTTGAATTCGATGCAGATACTTCTTCAATTATTTTTAAATAAATGTTTGAAATATTTCATTTAGCTGTCTCGAACACTTATCATGCGTTTTTGTGGTGAAAGATTTTATCATTGCATTGAAAAGCGTGATAATTATTCACTTTATCTCTTCTCACCAGAAAATCGGTAACGCGAATTTTAAAGTTTTCGTTTTCTGTTAAAACATAAAACAAAATTTATTTTAATAGGCTCCGCAAAGGATTAAAATGGCTGATCGCAAGAAAACCATTTGATTATTCCGTTCTATTTTTTATTGCTCTTAATTGCATAACACTAGCTATGGAACGTCCATCGATTCCGCCAATAAGTTTTGTATGTTTTGATTATTGAAAGAAAATTAAAACGTCAAAAAATATTTTGCATGCTGTTTAGGAACGTGAATTTTTAAATGTGACAAATTATATATTTACAGTTATATTTTCAATTGAGATGGTGATAAAAATAATAGCAAGTGGACTCATATATGGACCACATACATATTTACATACTGGCTGGAATGTTATGGATGGATTTCTTGTCATTATATCTATTATTGATCTTGCCACAACGCATCGTGGATCGATTTCTGCAACACCCATCAATGGCGATTCTGATGCAACATCACGGATATTTAGCATGCTAAGAGTTTTCCGATTGTTAAGAACATTAAGACCACTAAGAGGTAAGAAGAAAAGAAAACAAAAGATTCATAGGAAGTTTTTCATCAACAATTATAATTCATTTTTTTATAGTCATCAGTCGAGCACCTGGTCTTAAACTTGTTGTTCAAACATTACTTTCATCATTAAGACCTATTGGGCACATTGTTGTTATTTGTTGTACATTTTTTATTATTTTTGGTATTCTTGGAGTTCAGGTATATCAATTATTCACAGTTTCCCTTATGAATGAAGTCGGAGTTCAAGCCTGACTTATTTCTATTGATAGGATATTCATCAACATAAGAGAATTGGAGAATATTGTTATATGTGGCACGATTTCATTCGGAAATAGTTTCCTCTTGTTCAGGACGAAAATCGTAAAGAAAAAATATTAAGAAAATCAAAACTAAACAAAAGGGCTGAATTCTGTTCGAGTCTGATTATGAACAGGATAGACTAATTCGATGATAAAAAGCCTGCTTCATATTCTTCATTCTTTCACTCTTCTCCTTGGATAACTAGACTTTTCGTTTGGAATAGAGTACTTACTTTGGTCACAACAGTTTTTCTTGTCCTAGCAAACTATATAATTTATTATTATCATTTGAATTTGTTTTGTGCTTTTTTATTTTACAGCTTTTCAAAGGAAAATTTTATTATTGTGAAGGTCCATTTACTCGCAATATAACAACAAGACAACAATGTGAAGAGATGTCTAATCATCGTTGGAAAAATCAACAATATAATTTTGATAATTTAGGCCAAGTATAAATTATAATTAGTTATTAATGTTGTCTTCTAATATAGATCATTTGTTTTTTCTTGTAGGCACTACTTGCATTATTTGTGTTAGCATCACGTGATGGTTGGGTACAAATAATGTATAATGGCATTGACGCTGTTGATATTGATATGCAACCGATAAGAAATCATAACGAAGCCAAATTAATATATTTTATATCATTTTTATTACTCGTCGGATTTTTTGTATTAAATATGTTCGTTGGAGTCGTTGTTGAAAATTTTCATAAATGTCGTGCCGAACAAGAACGTGAAGAAAAAGCGCGGCGTACAGCTAAAAGAGCAAAAAAAATTGACCGAAAACGGCGTCGTATGCGTGAAGTACCATATTATGCACATTTTTCACCTTGGAGAAGACGTTTACATGATGTATGTAATAGTAAATATTTCGATCTAATTATTGCTGCTGTCATTGGTCTCAATGTTGTTACAATGTCATTGGAATTTTATTTAATGCCACGGGTAAAAGAATGAAAATTATACAATGAAGCTTTTTCCTTTTTTGATCATTGCCATTTTGTGTTTCAATAGGTCTTCGATTCAGCTCTGGATTATTGTAACTATGTATTTACAAGTGTATTCATAGTCGAATCAATATCGAAAATTGTTGCACTCGGGCCATTGCGTTATTTTAAAGACAAGTAAGAAAAGCAAATAGACGGGGCGTTTTATTTCTAAAAAAAATTAAAACTTAATTTAAGATGGAACCAATTGGATACGATGATTGTGGTTTTATCGATTGGTGGTATTGCTATGGAGAAAATGAAAAATGGACAAGTACTTCCAATTAATCCAACTCTAATTCGTGTTATGAGAGTTCTAAGAATTGCTCGAGGTAAATTAGATATTTTAATTGGAGCATTTCTGTGAAGAGAACAGTCTATGGAAAACAATTTAGTATCTATTGAAACAATTAATATTATTTTGAAAAAATATATGATGTAAATTAGTCGAAATCAACGAAATAGCGAAACAAAAAGACTTGATTCGAATTAATATTAAAGTTTTCGTTGCGACTATTTTAAGTTAATGAATGATAAATCTAGATACTTTTCTTAAGAAGAGCCTTACATTTTTCATATAGCATTAGAGACATTCATGTAGTCTATCGGTTTTCATTTTAATCCTCCTATCTCTATGCTGTTTACTTTTATTTTAGTGCTTAAATTGTTGAAAATGGCAAAGGGTATTCGAGCTTTATTAGATACTGTAATTCAAGCTCTCCCACAAGTCG
This sequence comes from Rotaria socialis, assembly GCA_905331475.1. Taxonomy (NCBI): domain Eukaryota; kingdom Metazoa; phylum Rotifera; class Eurotatoria; order Philodinida; family Philodinidae; genus Rotaria; species Rotaria socialis. The sequence continues at coordinate 73,847 of CAJNYU010001291.1, forward strand.
GAAATTTGGTAAGTAAAGCAAAAAATTCTAGTTTACAGCGATATTTTATGATTTTCATTTTCTGCGGCTAGGGTCTTTTATTCTTTCTTCTTTTCTTCATATTTGCTGCGCTGGGCGTTGAATTATTTGGAAAATTAGAATGCAGTGACCAACACCCGTGTCTTGGCCTTGATAAACATGCACATTTTAAAGATTTTGGTATGGCATTTTTAACATTATTTCGTATTGCAACAGGTGATAATTGGAATGGAATTATGAAAGTATGTGGTTTGAGGAAAAAAATCCTTCTTTGTCTAAATTTATACAAATTTATTTAAAAGGATGCTCTTCGTCAAGATGATTCACCACAGGGCGCTAAAAGCCAATTTATGACGATATTAGCACCAATCTATTTTGTTATCTTTGTTCTTATGGCTCAATTTGTTCTTGTGAATGTTGTTGTCGCTGTATTAATGAAAAAACTTGATGTAAATAAGACGAATAAGTTTGTTGATTTTATCTATTTATTTTCTTTAAAGGAGTCTAATCGTATGGTGGCTGATGATGCAGAAATTGATGAAGAAATTGAAAGGCAATTAGAAGCTGATGCCCATGAAAGAAATTATATTGAACCACAACCACTTGATGATGCAGATCTAAATGTAAGTGAATAGTCTATTTCATTTGTACAAGATAAAAAAGAGTAAATATTGCCAATCCAACTAACGGAAGAAGTCTAGCAGCTAATAAAGTATTTCTGATTCAATACTTACAGAATTATGTCGACTTCAATGAATTCATGCCCTCAATATATTGCTGCGAAGATGTTGCATTTTATGATACTTTTCCAATGAATATCATGATTCCTCGCGGGAACCGTATACAAATTGATTTTAGACTTGGAAGTCTATGTAGAAAAATAATTTGAGGAGAGGATTTCATCATAAACATTTCAGTTCGTTTAATTTGTTTGTCTTCTAAAATAATAATATCTTACCCTGTGATTTTTGTTCTAACCAGCATAACAGATACTCTATTAGCATCATTGATATCTTAGAATAAGAACATTCACAGGAAGTCAATCTAATCAAGGCGCGTCTATATGCAAACTTAGGAAAAACGACTTGCTCATTTTGAAAAATCCTATGAAAGTACGGTATCTTTGCCACTTTCAGAATATTCATAACTCATTTCGGGTTACATAATGTACATTAAAAACAAAGATCTATATCTGTAATAGTTACTTATAGAAAAATTTTCATATAGTAATTAACAAGTTTTCCGTGAGAAATCTGATAATAAATTTCGATTATGAGAACATTTTCCTATATTCAATAAAAACTTATTGTCTATCATCGAAAAATCTTGATGATTATTATAAACAGCAGTCAATCAATCGTTTTGTTTTTAATCTTCATAAAATTTCATAATGAAAAAAAAAAACAAATTTTCCTTGTATATTTCTTTAGTTTCTAAATGATAATACAATGCAAATTTTTCCATTGACGAAACAATTATCTTTACCACCCAATTTTACATTTCATTCCATGAATTCTCCCACAGCACGCCGACCAAAATGTAAGTTAACTTGTTGATTAATTAAAGTCAACGTTTTTTTTTTTCAAACTTTAGTTAAACCAATAGAAATAGTGAGAGGTTCATCCTTATCGTCTGTAGTTGGTTCTCCATCACGTTTCATAAAATTACTAATAGACAAATCTTCGTCAAATGATGTTGAAAAAGATCATTCGTCGAATATTCATTTAAGCACAGAATTTTTATATCGTTCAACATCAATCGTTTCTCATCGTCGTTCAAATACTGTTCCCTCGCGATACCAAAAATCTAATTCAAGAAAAAGATCGATTCGCAAAACATCATATCTTACACCGACATATGAACCTAAAGTAAATATCGAACATCAACTCTCATCTCAACCCTTTTCACCATCGTTATTACCAGCACAGCAAGGACGACATATACGTGCTATCGATGACCCCGATGAAGTAGAGTCACCAAGAAGTAGTATTATCAATCGTAATCTTTAACAATATTTTAACAAATTCCGTCCAAAACCGAAAGAAAAAAATACATATGACAGACAACGGTCTCTGTCAGATAGGCAAAAGAACAGTTTCAATTGTGTTTTCTCATCTAATACTTTTAAGGAAGAGAGCGTCTGATAGATAATATCGAGCAAGACTCCTTTTTCTTTTTCTTTTTCTGTTTCATCATTTCATTCGTTCTGCTGATGAAGGCCTCTCTTGTGCTTTTTCTCTCATTGTGTGTTTGTGTGTCAGTTGCATATCAGTTTTTTCCTTTCTTTTATTTCTCGTCTCTTTTTTAAATAAAAAGAGAGGAAACAGAATTTAATTTTAAATCATTACAAACGAAGGCATGATTGACGAAGTTCTTCATATCGATGACGATCCTAAAAGAAAAAAAATAAAATATGAAAATTTACTGGAAAATAATAATAATTACCGCTTCAGAAACGGATGGAATCATTTTGCTAAAAGCTCGATCTATATGTGATTGATAGACACAGGCATTTTCTATAGATAATGATTTCAAAATATGTTCCGTCATTGCAACTTCAGATGCTTCACGAATTAATGCAGCGAGATCGGCACCACTAAAATGCAAGGTAAAAATTCATAGAAATGATCAGAAAAATCGTCGCATGATAATAGATTCTTAATCGAACAGGACTGCTGTGTTTTTCTGTGTAAAAGATAAAATTCTTGCTACATTTATAATACTAATCAAATATTTATTTGATTATCTTATGATAGGATGTATTCAACTGAAACATGGTAGATTTCAATTTAGAGAATTTCGTGTCTAAATTTGTTTTGAAGAGAACTCTATTGATTACAACATACAAGATCCTAAATAAAATTAGAATTCATCGTATCGTCGGCGATTTTTCATTCAAAAATATTTTGCCTCTTTTACAATGCTCGCCTTGAAAACTTTTCTCATCGGTGTGAAGCTAGCACGATGAAACAGAGATTCAACTATAAGTCTGCTCAGAAGTATTGCCGGCCCGTAGAAACCAGACCATTCGATGCAGAATTTAATTCTGAATCGGACGGCGATACTTTTATTCCCCGGCAATACTTTGAGAAAATTCTATCCGATTTTTCTTGTCCTATTTAGAAGAAAACAAAGGTGTAGGTAAAATTTCTTCCTAAGTATTGCCGGGGAATAAAAGTATCGCCATCCGATCCAGAAATAAATTCTGCATCGAATGGTCTGGTTTTTATGGGCCGGCAATACTTCTGAGAAGACTTATAGTAGAATCTCTGTTGCATCGTGCTAGCTCCGTCGTGCTAGCTTCACACTGATACTTTTCTCTCACAATCGATCTACAAATTTTCTGTATGTACATCAAAAAATAGAAGATTTCATTGACTATTCAAAGCATGGTATAGATTCGAACTAAATGGTTCGTATCATGACAATAACAAACATATTTTCGATCGCTATTGTGCATCGTTTTTGTTACGAAGAAAATAGATAGATGATATGCAAAGAATAATCAACTGTTGCCTAGAATGAAATTTCTTTCCATAAATTGATTAGTATAGCAAGCATAGAATTCCTGACGACTGAAAGATAAATTTATTTTATCATAATAATTCCGAAGGGAAATCTTAGTCTATAATTGTTGTACTTCATAAATATTCCACTTACGTATAACCATGACATCGTTCATCATCACTAATCGCTTCTAAATTAACATCCGATGCTAGTGGCGGTCGAGTACCATTCTAAAAGATAATCATTTTTTTATTTATGCTTGATTTAAATATTCATTTTTACTTTCGTAATTGTTCTAAGAATATCAAATCGACCTTGAGCATTTGGAAGACCAACATAAATATGTTTATCGAGACGACCGGGACGAAGTATAGCCGGATCGAGAATATCTGTTTATCAAAAGAAGAAAAGTCTTCTCTTGTTTCCAATGAAAATAATTCTTTGGTTTTAATTTACCCATTCGATTTGTGGCTGCCATGACATAAACTCGTTTGCTTGTTGTTGTTGTTTGATCAACTCCATCCATTTCCGTTAATAATTGATTAACAACTCGAGCTGTCGAGCCAGTGTCATGAGCTGTACGACGTGGACATAATGCGTCGATTTCATCAAAAAATATTACACATGGATTTGAATCACGTGCTCGTTGAAATACTTGTCGAACAGCTCGCTCACTTTCACCAACGTACTATTGTTTTTTTTTCAAAAGCAAAAATTTAATTTAACATTTAATTGCAAAAAAAAACGAAAATACCATATTTAATAGTTCAGGTCCTTTAACTGATATGAAATTAATGCCAGATTCATTAGCAATAGCTTTAGCTAGTAAAGTTTTACCTGAAATATAGACGAAGATATACGATGAAAAAACACTCCAGATAAATGAAATTTTCAACTAACCACATCCTGGTGGACCGACAAGTAATACACCGGGCGATCGAACAAATCCAAAACGATCATACAAAGTTGGATGACGAATAGATGCCTATAAATATCGATGTAATTATAATAAAGAGCCACTAAAAATCAATGAGATAGTCATCTTACTAGAATAGCCATACTAAGTTCTTCACGAACATCTTTTAATGCACCAATATCATCAAATGTAACATCAGGTACTGTGGCAAAACCTTCTCGTTTACTTGATGGTTGAACACTCTTCAAAGCCATCTATATTAGTTGAATAGAAAATGAAATATAACCAAACAAATCATCACAAGACCTGTTATATATTTACATGAAAATCATTCATTGTAATCGTATATGAATTCAATACAGAAGTTTCAGGCTCACTTTCTGGCTCATGAATTTTTTGTTTTATCCATTCAATCACTGAAACGAAACTTCGTTACAACATCAACGTAAGATATATAAAAACAAATAGTCTACTCGATTGATTAGTATTCAAATCCATGTTCATCTTTCTAAAATAATTTTAATATTAGATCAATTTGGTTTCAATGGCTTTTTACCTATTCAATCCTGCTACTAATGCTTCATCAATCAATGCACTTAAATCAGCGCCAACAAAACCAGGCGTTTTCATTACAACGTCATCGAGATCAAATGTTGCATCAAGGGATGTTAATTTGCGACACATCATAGTTAAAATTCTTGAATGTATTACATAGTAACAGATTTATATTATCGAACTAGAAATCTTACCTTCGCCGTTCAATTTCATTTGGGATACCAAGTGAAATTTCATGATCAAATCGGCCAGCGCGTCTCAGTGCTGGATCAAGTGAATCAGGTCGATTTGTTGAACCAATAATAACAACACGAGTCATTGGTAAACGAGATAATTCTTTAGAGCAAAACTGAAACTATGTTTTGATTCAGTCTAGAAGATTTTAATTTACCATCAAGACATGCTAATAATTGAGTAACGATGCGTCTTTCCATATCTTTCGATGCTGATTCACGCCGTTGTGATATTGCTTCAATCTCATCGATAAATAAAATACATGGAGAGTGACGCTACGAAAACAAAAACGTTTTTCTGTAAAAACAAAAGCAATTATTGACTTTTATTTCTTTTTTTTACTTTAGCTTGTTCGAATAATTTACGAATTTTAAATTCGGAATCACCGGATATGCCAGAAACTAATTCAGTTGATGTTGTTTTTAGGATCGGTAATTTTAATTCCTATACAGAAATAGGAAAATAATAATTGAATAAAAGTATTTCAATCAATTTACTCCAGCGAGTGCTTGAGCTAATAGAGATTTTCCCACACCAGGTGGTCCATGTAAAAGAAATCCACGTGGTGGAGTTTTACCATTTTGAATAAATCCTTCTGGTCGTAATACGAAATAAATTCGACGAATTAAATTCTAAATTTTACTTTATGTGAAAACAATTCTGGTCTATTTAAATACTTTTATACTTCTTTAAAAGAATCAGATGCAGCAAAATGTTCAAATGTTATTGTCGAATATTCAACATCAGGACCTAGTAAGCGTAAATTTAATAAGTTCTACGCATTGTTTGCTCAGTCTCAATAAATATTAAAATTGTGAAAAAGAAAAGCTTATGTGACTACATACTTTCGAGTAGTTGTAGTACTGTTTAAAAATGGAATTATACTCCTGTGATACTACTGTGAAGCTCAAGTAAACAATTACTTCTTAAGCTTCATCGATATGAACATTTTCATACAAAATGTCAGTTTGGAAAACCATTTATAATTGAATTCAAAAAGATAAAATATTGAAGAAATTGAAATAACTCAAAAGATCATCACTCAAGTTCACTATTTCTGAACGTCCCTTCATTCAGCAAAAATCTACTACTTTCAAAAATCTATGCGGCTTATTTTTATGAAAAGAACGACAGAACATCAATTTGAGCCATCATTTATTATAATAGTAGATAGTCTGTTACTTCGTGTATTTATCTTTAATCGTTAAACATTTGATTGATGTTTTCAAATTGTTTCGATCAGACCAATAATATTACATTTTAAATTTGAAAAACAGAAGTTTTCAAGCGTTTACTTCTTCTCACGACATTCAGAAGAAATCTTGTTTTTTACCGTCTATACGATAGATGAAAACCAAGGAACTTTCATAAACGGCTTATTTTCTCCATTGTGATAATAGTAGCATGCCAAATATACTGATCTATTTGAAAAAATCATACTCAAATAAATGTAGTTACAATTGATTCTTTCTATTTTGAAAAATTTGGAATGACTAAAACAACGGTTAGCCTTCTAATATGATTGACTAGAACAGTATAACAAGACTTAACAATACCATCGACATCATTTGTCAATGTTGATTCTGCTGGTCTTTTTCTTTTGACTTTTTTGGCTGATTTTTCAGTTGTTTGCTTTCGTTTTGCTTGTTGTTCTTCTTCAGGTTTTGTTGATGTTTCCATTTGAACGTTCGAGTTTCCTTGCGAAGATGCTCCAATATTACTTGCATAAAGATTAGAGACCATTTGATTCATTGTATTCGGACGCTAAACTAGATCGATGAGATAAGAGTTTCTGAGCGAATTATTTTCTTCGATTCTTACATGAGCACCTTGTTGATCCCATTCATCTTCTGAATCTGATGATCTATAATTCGAATATTGTCTGATAATTAAGTGTTCTTTTATAATCAAACTTACATCTCATCATCTTTTAAATTTTCATTTTTCGCCGATACAAATGAAAGAAATTCATTATCGGCTAATAGAATTTCATAAGCTAGTTTTATTGAGAATAAATAATTTTAAAAAAATTCAAAAATATTAGGTAACCTTTTTCAACAGAACGTGTAAATGGTCGTAATTTTTGCCGTTGATATTCTCTGAACATCAAATTAATATAATAATAATAATTAACACAAACATTCTTTTTTGTCTATTTACCGATATCGATTTTTTAATGCTGGCGCAATTCTCTCTAAGCTCCATCGTATTCTTTTTCCATCTTCAAGTAAAAACTATATAGACAAAACGAAAATGAATTGTGTTAATCAAATGTCATTCTTTCATTATTGGTATCACCTCTTTCAATTGTGCTACTAGAAGATTATTCACCATATATGGTGATGGCATCTAAAATGGAAAAAAAATTAAGCCTAATTGTTTTTCCTTCGGATTAATCGTATAACGTAACGAACTACGATTGAACAACGTAAACTAAAATTATAGATCAACTGAAACAAAAGAACAAAACGAAACGAAAAAAGAAACACAATTTGTTCGTTTTTTTGAATATTCTGATAGATGTGTATATATGTAGTGTTTGGTTTGCTTTGCCTTATGTAAATTCAACATGACTTTCCCAAAAAGAAATAATAGCTTGAGGATATTTTAGATTAGCAATTTTCGATGAAATCCATTGGGTTTGGTTTTCATTAACTAATTTAACACGAAATGAAATTCCATCTTGATTATTTCGTACAGCTTCAACTTTTTCTACTTGATCTGTTTCATCAATTATTTCAGATACATCTTGACTATTTGAATGATTGCCAGCAGAGATCTTTTCATTCATATCACTATTATCAGTATCATTTCGTGTTATAGATATCGATGAAGTTGAATTTGGTGTAATACGAAGAACAATACTTGTTGTTGTTGTTGTTGATTCGTTAATATTATCTTCGTTTATTGAATTTTGCTCTGGAAATTCAATACTATTATTATTAACGTTAATATCATCATCATCAATAGTTGTGATCAAGTGATCATCAATTGTATTTTGTATTTGACAAGTTTTCTTTACTGATTCATTTGTTGACGATTCTACTTCATTAATATCATCCTCCGTTAAACTTTGATTGTTGGCTAAAAAAAACAGATATTTTCAATTTTTCTTTGTGTTCAAACGAATAAATAAACTCTCTCATAGAATATTAGTCAACTCTATCTGAATAAGATCCGAGCAACATTACAACTTATCGAAGAGATTAATTTATTACTTTACGATATTAAGTGTTAACTACTTTGGTATATTTCTAAGTTCTTTCGAATTACATATTCTCTATCGAACAAAAATGTTTCATGACCGAAAAAATGTGTACACGGCAAGATAGACACGTGGCGCCCTTAAAAGAACTAGCGATTCTCGTAAAGGTACATGAAGAGGGATTGCCGCACAAAATTTTCAATTAATTATTTTAATATAAACTTACACATTGAAGTAATACGGAGTTTTGCTTGTTGAACAACCTTTCGGTTTGAATGACGGCGACCTGATGTAGACAAGGAAGTTTTGTTACGTTTACTATTACGTGTAACAATTCGATCAACACCATCATCTTCATTCATATTTGAATCAATACTAATTTCTGTAGGTGCTGATTGATAATTATCATTTTGATGATCTTCATTACAATTCTGCATACTTGTATTTTTTCGTTTTTTCGATACTTTATTATTTTCTAATTTTGATTCGTTGTTTGAACATGATTTTCGTTCATGTTTTTTCTTTTTTATACTGCTTTCAAATTTTTTAACCAAATCTGGACAATTCAAATGATTTTCATCTTCCCACTAAATAAAATGAGATGAAATAATTGAGTACACATTTGTTGGAAAATCATTAGTTGCTGGAATTTTATTTAATGAAGAATGACAATTTCACAAATAAATTATTAGTATTGATTGTTGTTTCTTTTTATTGCTACTCAATTTTAGAAAAATGTTTTAATCAGCATTATTAGAAGGAAGAGAAAAGCGTGCACACATATTCTAATTATCAATTTCACTCAATGATGTGCTAGAATAAATATACCTCTCAGAATTTTCTCGATATAATTGTTAAAGTTCAATGCTATAGTGAAGTTCTGTTTTTAAAGATTCATGATTGAATTTTCTACAAGAATTAAAGTAGCAAAAACTTTTTCTATCAGTACTTCTCATACCAATAAATTATTTCTGTCTTTAAATTTTAAAGAAATAATGATTTTCAATCAACAACTTTGAGATTCTCAAAAAACAAAAATCTAGCAAAATTTGAATAAAAAAAAATCAATGTCAAAATTCGAAGAGAGATTATTTGAACTTTATTAAGTAATATGAACAATGTATTAGATTCTTGAAAAAACTTGAATCACGAATCGTGTTTCAAAAATTTAGAGAATGACAACATTATGCAAGGACACATATTCTAGCACATCCATCAGTATTTGATATCAATAAATCATATCAGTTTTTACACTAGATTAGTAGCTGCTATATCTACTTTTATAAAAAAATAATATTTTGTCTTTCAATTCCAATCCATTGTTAGAACACTATTGCCATAGCACTAAAATCAACTTGAGAATTTGAAACCATATTTCAATGAAAAATTTAATCAGTAATTCTTATGTAGCGAAAAATTTTTAAATCATACGTAATAAAACAAAAATCTCTCTCAATCGAACTACTCATCCTAATCTATTATCATGTTTTTTTCTAGAATCAAATTGCCTACAACAAATATTATATCTGGAAAATAATCAGATAATAGAGATATTTAAACAGCAATATTGGAATCGTCTAGTAAAATATCACAGTAAACTATGAATCATTCGTATTTTGTACAAAATAAAAGCTAGTTAAATACAGCTTAAAATTATACTTACTCGGGTGCTAATCACGAACGCCCCTTTGGCGCGAAAACCTTGGTGCACACTATTTATTCATTATTTCACCACTAAAATACAGCTCTCACTAGGATCAGACTATTTTACTTTTTCTTTTAGAATAGACTTCCAGAATTGCCTATTTTCTAAGATAAAATTGAACAACTATCGTCTAATGTTTCAACAATTTCATAATGATAATCGCGGCGCAGAATACTATTTTCCCGAATTTATTATTTCTATTTTGATTATATCAAAGTCTAATTTTCTAGAGCGTTGAAGAAAATGTATTACTATGATTTTTAGTGAATATCGATTTCTACAGAAAATAATTGTTTTCCAAGAACACACGCATGAAATTTCGCTTATTGAACTGTTGTACTCAAATAAACAAATTTGAACACCTGTACAGAAATGATAAAAAATATGAATTCTCAGTGAAACACACTGTGTCTTAGCAACTAAAATATGAACAAATGCTTTGTGTTGACATTTTTACAGCTTAAGTCATATTAAAAATAAATGTCAAAGATCTTACCGTATTATCTTCATTTGAATAACCTTTCCATTTAAGGAAGTATTCTGTTTTCTTTCCTCGAATTCGTTTATCAAGAATAGCTTCCACTTGATATTCTGCTGCTGATTCATCTTCACTACTTGAGACGGATTCATGTCGACGTTTTGTCGATGATCGATTAACCATTGTTCTTTCTCTAAAATTTTATCTAGAAGAAAAGCAATACAACAAACAAAACTAATTCTGTTTTATCCATCGCAATGCTGATAGTATCGAGGAAATAAAATAACATCTCGAACATTATCAATACCGGTTATAGCCATTAAAAATCTTTCTATTCCTAGACCAAAACCTCCTGTTGGCATTCCACCAAAACGTCTTAAATCAAGATACCATTGTAGATCATGTGTTAAATCGAATTCATCTAAACGTAATTTTAAATTTTCAAAGCGATGTTCTCGAAGACTTCCACCAGATAACTCGCCAATGGATGGAAATATAAAATCAAAATTAGCAACTGTTGCATCATCATCATTAATTGACATATAAAATGGTTTCAACTTTTTTGGATAATTGATTATGAAAAATGCTTGATTGTTCATTATTGTTTGACAAAGATAATTTTCATGCGCACGAGTAAAATCACCGTCGTCAGGAAAATTATGAAAATCAACACTATTTCTTAAATAGTTTACAGCTTCTTCATAACTTATTCTTGGATAATCATTTTGCTGAAGGAATCTATCAATATGTGTTGATTGAATATTATTCTTAATTAGATATTTAAATTCTTCGGAACATTTACTATATATATCAATTGCAAGTGTACGTAAAAGATCAATATAAGCATTAAGTAATTGATCTAGTTTAGTGAAACCTAGAATATAGAAACGACAAATAGAATGAAACTAATGAGAGATAATAATTGTCGTTAGCATCGGCAACAGTTGAAAAATATTTATTTTTAACAGATGACGCCAGAATTCTTTAAATCTTTGCATAAAAACAGTTTCAGATTTGATTCAGTTAAAGTTTATGATCTGAGAATTTCTGAAGCAAAACAAATTCTGGATAAACGACGAATTCATTTTTTTTCTATCTGCACTTCACATATAAACAATGATTTGACACTGGCATGGTAGTTTGTATATACGAATAATAGATAAGATTTTTTTCAGCATTATATACATTTTTTCATTTGTTTCGAATAATATGTGTATATTGATCAGTGCTGAATATATAGATCAATTTTTGGGCTTTTTCTACACACATAGAACTGTTTGATATGAAGAGTTAATGAAGAGTGAAAGAAAACGAAGAAGATAAATGAAAAAATCACTACCTCATTTGATTCTTATCGTTTAATGATTGATAGCATGGCACAGAGATAATAAAAAATCTAATGAAGGATGACTCATCAGAGAGTTTATTTGATAGTATAAAATAAACAGACTAATGAGTTGTAAAGATTTCAATGGAAATGTAAATAAACTCTTCGTGCAAGTGAGATAAATAAAATCATGTTTTCACGATAAGTGTCATTCACTAATTAATAAGAAATTAGTTTTTACTAAAATTTCTAATAGTAAAGAAATAAAACGATGTTTTAATCAAATAAAAATAAGCTAGTCGAGAGAAAAAAGTTTATCATTCGTTAATCGTCTGAATATTGATACTTATTTCGAGCCATAGTTCTAATTTGTACGAAAATAACTTTTCACTTTATCTATGGTTAGCTATGTCAAATTCATGTTCACAGTTTAAAATATAGACTATTGCTTTGTTATGACTGTTACATTTGTATACTATCTATATAACTCAAAATAGCATATTTCAATATCGAGACCATTGAGAACATTAGAAAAAATACAAGAAACCTACACATAACAAAAATAAAACAAGCTAAATTCAGTCTCTTTTATGTATGCTCGAGGACAACCAGTGAATTTAGAAACTTGTATATGGTACAGCCTTTACATTCTGTTCTTGCGCCAATTTCAATAGTTTTCTTTACTTGCAGCGAATAAGCATCTTCAATTGTACGAAACGAATATGAACACTGAAAAACTGCTGATAATTACTGATTATTATGAAAACTTTAATTTGATTTCATCAATAGATTCGATCTCTGATGTATCATCCAAAAGGAAGCGTTACACGACACAGACAAAAAACTTCATTTGTAACTTACAAACGAAATTCAAATAATTGTACGTACCAGCGACTTCCACTTCTAACATCCAAAATTCTGCTAAATGAAATCGACTAAGATTCTTGTCTGCACGAAATGCTGGATTCAGTGTATAGGCACGTCCAAAACCACTAATTTAAAAAAGAAAAATTTCTTAGAAAAAACATTTTTCAAGAAAAAAAAGAAAATAATAAACTTTTCTTTTACTTCGCTGCTGTTTCAAGATGTAATTGTCCTGATACAGTTAAATAAACTTGATCATTAAAATATTCTTTTTCCGCCTGAGTTTTATGCGATTTATATGGTTGAATGCGAAACGTTTCGCCGCCACCTTCACAATCATTTCTTGTTAAACATGGAGTTTGAATTTGAACGAAATTATGTTTATAAAAATATTCATATAAACTAAACATTAATTGACTACGTAAACGAAAAACGACTTGTGCAAGTGGTGAACGTAAACGAAGATGCTCATCTTTACGTAACATTAACAATGTTTGTTCAGCGTTCGGTTTAAATGGATAATTAGATGCGTCAGATGAATTTATTAAACTAATAGTTTCAGCTTGCAATTCAAATTCTTGTTTAGGATGATTACTTTGAACAAATTTGCCTTGTACATTTATTGAACAACCATATGTTAAATGTGGTAAATCTGGATGGTTGTTAAATGATGCAACAACTTGTAAATGTTTTTGATTATTTGTTAATGAACCATCGAATAGATCAAGAAAATAGTGTGTTTTTAATTTTCTTGCATTGAGCAGATAGCCGATTAGATTTATGGATTGATTTAAAGGTTTTTTATCATACACTTCACGTATTGTCAAAGGATAAATTGAATGAGTAAAACGAGATGAATAAATAATTTGTCTTGATGATGGCCGAATATTCAATATGAATGATAAGCGAAACATCAGAAATAAAACAAAAAGAAGGAAAAAAAGTATTCTTTTATTTAAATAGAAACTTTTTGAATGATGATAGTCTAACTGTTGGATAGTGACTATTGTTCATTTTAACGGAAATCTTCGTTAATATATATATTATTATATTGAGATGAACGATAAAATTGAAGGTTTTTTGTTTGAATTATCAGATAATTTGGTAGTCAAATATTTTTAATATGGTAAAGAGTTCTAATTTCACAAGTTTTTACAATTATAAAAGAAAGAAGCTTTCAACTATTTCAAATGTGATTTTTTTAAAGATTAGCTTCTTGATTGGCAACAATTTTTATCAAAAATCGTTTATTCTTAAATAAAAAAGTGAAAAAAAATCATTTTTCATTACCACAAATAGTTTTAGAACCGATATTCTATAGATTTAGCCTATATTAAGTTCAATGCGACTCAAATTCGTTAGTCCATGTTATACATTTGCTAGTTCCATGCACAATGAATAGAAAGCGACTATTAGATGTCCCTAGTTGTCGATGACGTGTTTTACATAGTCACCTTCTTTAATTTTGTTGTTTATCATAGTTTCCGAAATATTGCCCAAGCTCTACAAATAACAGTACGATATTACAATGGAATATCTGCGTATGGGTTCAACAGAATAGATGGAACGTTTTAGTTGAATCAGATTTATTGGATATTTTCTTTCATACGGATAAAGCGAACAAAGACACGTTGCTATTATGAATATAATTTTACTGTTTATGAAGTATGACAAACACATGCAACATTTTCATATATCATTTTAAACTGTCTCCTGAGAGATTATTCGTGAAGTAAACAGATATTATTAGTTTAAAAGCCTTGAAAAACCGATCGATTACTACGAGACAATAATTGATTGAATTTGAACTAATTTAATCTTGAATACTATCGTTTTTAGACTGGTCTCAACATTCTTTCAACCGACAGTGTACACACCGTTTATATTTATTTTTCAGTTCGGCTTATAAGTCCAATGTCATCTATTAGGACTCTGTTTGAATTCGATCTTGTACGTATTGGTTTCATACTAGTTAAATAGGAAAAGTTGAATCCTGAATGATTTCGTCATGTAATCCAATACATTTGTGATCAGTTTAAAATCACCGATTTCGAATTCGAAGTAGTAATAGACACCATAGAAAATTTTTATTTTCTCTATTTTGTTTCTAAACAGCAAAAGCACTTCGATATAATTGTTCTTCCTGGAAATTCTATTTTATTTTAACTAGCATAGTTATTGGCGAGTTATGCTTAGATTTCGAATCGAGCTACCAGAGTTATTTGATTGAAAAATCTATCTATTAGATTTACGATAGTTCTTTTTTTAACCACTTTATTCTTTAGAGCTATTTTAATTTCCTTCCAATAGTATGAATATTTAACCGAATAGAAATCTATAACTTAATTGTTTTGTTTTTCGCTTGGAATAAAATGCCACCTATATTGGTTTTGGATAGAGACACAAAAAATTTCAACATAATCAACGCAAGTCGTATTATCTAAATCTAAAATAACTAGTAAAACAAAAAACATTTATTCAATGCATGAATCAATACAGTAATATCTTTAAAAATCAAACCCATAGTAAATTTATGCTAAATGTTAAAAATACACATAATAGCTTTTATTTTCAATGACAGATCGAAAAAAAAATATATATTAGATACATTTTAAACATTTGTGTTTTTTAAAAGAATGTTCTAATCATGCATATATATATATATGCACATTATTTTTTTCTTTATTGAATATATTCATCATCATCTTTGTCTTGATTTTGTTGTAATTTAGTTTGCGCTGCAAAAAGCTTTTGTTGTAAACTTCGAGCGAAACTATCCACATATGATTTTGATTCATTTGTTAAGAGAGCTTGTAATGACTCATAATAGTTTGTCGATGATTGACTATTATCATCAAAATGATAGCCGACAACTCGATAACCTTCTTGTGTTAATTCAATACAAAACTCCACGTCTGCATTAGATTTAATATTTAAATAGGCTTTTGAAATATCTTCTGGATTATTGAGACGACTGGATAATGTTTTTACAGCAACAATACCATCACCTAAATCATCTAGTGCCAATTGAGCTTCGGCTAAAAAGTCACCCTGTTCACCAGATATTTTATTCATCTTTTTATTTATGTTATGAAATAAATCTTAAAAATAAAAGATAAACATGTTGCTATGAAAAAAAAAACCCAATTTAATTTCTTTTTCGATTACTTCGGATTTCTGTTTTTTTAATGATATTGATGATATCTATAGAGTCTAATTATGATTCATCGAAAAAGTCACTTCCTGCATCATTACAAATACGAACTAATAAGCATCGTTGTTTTATTTTTTGTATTGGACATACTTCATTAACATGTGTACCAGGTATTGGTAAGAAAAATAAGCAATTATTAAATCAATCTGGCATACATGATTTAACAACACTCTATTCAAAGTATCGTTCAATAGATAATATTGAAGATTTTAAACAATGGTTAATGTATGATATCGGCTTTACATCGTATCAAGCAAATATGACAACATGTGGGATTAGTTCGAAATTAGGAGATTTTAAAGACACATATACGGGTTTACTACCAATATGTTGTTCATCAAAAGAAAGACGAAATGAAAAATATAGTTTACTATTGAATCATGGCAATATCAATAAACGATATCGACATATACAATCAACAAATGAGAAAATTAACGAGAGAGAAATAAAAAGACTGAAAATCGAAGAAATCAAATCTGAAAAGCGACTGATAAATTCATTTCATGATCAAATAGGTAAATTTCTATTGAGAATTTACTTTTAGTTGATATTCATCGTTCGTTTCTCTCTCGAAAATAACAAGAAAATCAAAAACTAGTAAATACATCAATTGAACACGAAGCATTTATTTCGGCTACAGTCAACGATTCAGTTAGTGTAAATTTTTCGTATCATTGCAATTTATTTTATGTATCTGAAGATAACTAACAAAGGAGCTCGACCTTCGCCAATAGATGATCAATTGTTTAGTTCTTCTCGCGATCAATCATCGAACAGTACGCCAGAAGAATATTTCTAACTTTCATTGCAATAATAAAAATGATATTATCTTACAGAGTATGAATCTTCTGATAATCAAATATCGCAGCAAACAACTACCGATGTCAGCATTGATTCACAGAAACAAAAATGTCCGTCACTAGAGCAAATATCGCTGTCTCATGAATTTCCCATGGATAATTTATCACTTGAGATTGTTAAATTCAACCCAGCAACAACTAACTTAAAATTAAACAATTCTACATCATCTCAACAATTACACCTAAATTCTATTTTCAATAGCATCGAGCAAACATTATCAATAAAAGAATCACTCAATGTTTCTTCAAAAGTAGATTCTGAGCTGACCAAATTTAAACACAATCGAGATCAAGAACAGATAGTTAGTTATTCATTATTAAAAACGTAGCTATAAATGAAAATTTATCATTCAAAGAATGAAATAACAACAGAAAAATCTTCAATCACTCATAAGTCTACACTTGTAAAAGTCGGTTCAAACCTATTAACCGAATCGCTCATAGAAGAAAACTCTCAAGCGGGTATGTCAACTCAAAACTTGCTCAAGTAACAATATGCCGTACTTTACTGAGGACGATTGCAGACTAATGAAAATGTTATTTCATCATATTTGACTTCTCATAGTGGTAATTTCATTTAATGAACTGATTCATTTCGAGTCAAAATCTTAATAGAAAAACTAGATTTATATATGATTGAGGGAGTAAACTTACAAGACAAGAATTTTCATTGAGTCTGTTTGAGCGTCTAGCTTTTCTTTGCTTTTGAATAGTCTACATTATTTACAGAAAGAAATGAAGAGTTACCGGCAATGGATCACAATAATTTAACTATGTTATGTGAGTCTTCAAGTGACAGTGAAGTAATGATGAATATGATCGATGAGCAGCACACATGAATTCATTTTATTTCATTTTTTTCTACTGAAGGACAAACTTAATGGAATATCTGCTTCAGCTCAAGAGAAGTTGCAATTCACAGTAGAAGTTATACAAGATGAAAAAGATGAACTACTTTCTGCAATAGAAATTTCACCGAATTCAACGTTTAAAAAAAATCTTTCAAGAAAATCGATCCTACGCAGCACACAATCGAATTCATCATCGCACTTCGATACTAGTGTTCTCTTAGCGTCAATTAAACAACAAGAACGTACACAAACTAAATTATTTTCAAAAATAAAATCGTCGATAACTGAGTCGACAAAAACTATAATTAACGATAAAACTAATTTAGGAAAAACTTCAAAATCAACTGAAGTAAACAATAAGAGTATCTCAGCCATTAGACGATCCTATGCTCTACTGCCAGTTTCGACACCAGCCGTAAGAATACTCAAAAAATAAAAATATGTTCTCTAAAGCGATAATTATAGGCACTTCCAATAAAACCAAAATCTATGAAAAAGATCGATAACAAGTTCAACAACATTAGTTTAATCTCTTCAGTGAGTTTTTCTAAAAAATGGCTCAATTAAATTTGAAAAAAAAATGACAAAATTGATCGCAAAACATAGATTTATGTTGCTTTCAGTCTAATAATCCTTCATCAAAAAAAGAAAATGACCTTGATCAAGATGAAGTACTAGCATTCAGTCAAATCATGAATGATACAAATGGGTGCAATAGAAAGTATTCTCTACCCACAAGTAGATCTTATTTCAATCAGACGCTGATCATAAATCTTAAATATTTTACAGCCAAATTAATAAGTTCAACAGTAAACCTATCGAGTGTAATGTCCGACAATAAACCACAAGAACATAGGATTCAAAATTTTGAAGAAGAAATTGAAAAAATGATCTCTCACATAATGAACCAAGCTTTACAGATTGCTCACGAAGCTAGAAAATCGTCAGAACTTCACAGGCCGCCATTTGTGATTCAAAGTTACAATGAGCAAGTACAATCTACAATATTATCACCAATGGTCAAATCGAAAAGTAAAGATAGTCGATGTCTCGCATTACTAGAACAAGATAGTATTGTAAGAAACGCAACTTCTCAAATTCGAATAGATCAATATCAAAATAATACAACAAACATCAAAGAAAATTCTTCTGACAACTCCAAGCCTAAACATATTCAACAAGATTATAGCAATATACTTTCCACGGTGAATCCCATGTCACTATCAAATACAGGTTCTTAAAATGTCTATGAAACGGTATCAACTTATCTCTATATTATTCTACGTTAACAATAGGAAACATATTAAATGAAATATCTTCTCCGAAGATCAACTCACAATCGTTAGTAACGGATCAAAAATTGAATAATCAGCATCAACAAGAACACGAAATCGATCTAACAACAATGCCAACCGATGGCTTTCCAACGACGAATGTGTCTAAACACAATCCTGTGATCGAGTTTGATTCATTTTCTGTCTCTAATAAAGAGTGTTCTTTATCTAAGTGCTGTAATCATATAACAAAACCGAATTCTTTTAACGGATAAATAGAAAATGATTTCTTTCTAGCGATTGCAGGAACAGAAAAACTCTCAGAACCAATGAAAATATCATCATCACCACTCTGTAATTTACTAGTTAATTTCAAAATCATTCCATGTCACTTATTCTAGCATCGTCTGATTCTATGCATTCAATAAATCGAATTAACGCAGCCATAGATAAAATACAATATCATTCCAACCTTGGTAACTGTTTCGAAAAAGTTAAAACAAACAAGAATTCTCAGAATTTATGTTTTACTTCATCGGAAATATTCGATAATACCATCGCATCATCGAATATTATACAATGTTCAAAAGAATTCAGTAATGCAGCAGTGATTCCGCCTTGTCACACGAGTCGATTACCAACATTACAAAATATAAAAGAAAATGAATCCATGAAGAAAAATCTATCTGAAATCATTAATAGAAATGAAAAATTCGAATCTAAAAATCAAATATCTAGTCCAGTAATTCCAAGTCCTTGCATTTCTCTTTGGGAAAATATATCAAATGAAAAAATTCAACCTCAAAACAAGAATTATCATTTTACTTTCATAGACATACATCAAGAAGATCAAAGTAAATTTTTCCTTTTTTTCTCGTTGAACTATTCGCAAACAGAATGATTTTTGTTAAAGAAAGAAATTCCACTAACCATAATCAAAATTCTTATTCATCAAATGCATTATTTACATTTATTACGCGTCAACAATATTTAAAAGAGCGACAAATACTGAATGAGCACATTTTATATAATAGACGAACGAAACCTTCTTAGAAATCATAAAAATGAACAAAAATTTATTTGTATACGATATATCTTGATGGCCAAAAAAAGTTCAATATTTTTAGAATAAAAGTTTTTTGAGCCAATCATTTGTTTTCTTTCTTCTACGGCACTATGAATGACCTCTATCGATAGAAACGAGAGTATAGTGGTTCTTCCTAGACACAAACTTTGACAATGAACTATACATTTAATATTGAGTGAAACACAACTTTCTTTTCACAGTTTAAATATTATTTTCATCTCATAACCATGGTATGTTGAATTTCTAAAATCTTTTCGATTTCGAAATACATAAGTTGATAATGAAATATTATATTAGGCACCGAAAAAAGGCAAGAAAAAGAAATCACCCAAAGCACCAACCATCATCGATGGACGACCCGCTGCTGAGGTTTGCCTCATCTGATTTTATATCTAGATATGTATTGATCTTTATTATTATCTTAGATGAACAAAGAAGAATTAGAAGAACATTTAGGTCGTATACGTGAAGAGCTCGATCGTGAACGTGAAGAAAGAAATTATTTTCAACTTGAACGTGACCGTATAAGTACATTTTGGGAAATAACAAAACGACAGCTTGACGAGAAAAAAGCAGAATTACGTAATAAAGACCGAGAGTTAGAAGATGCAGAAGAACAACATCAAGCTGAAATTAAAGTAAGTTCAACATAAAAGTTTAGATTGTTTCAGAGAAAAATATTGACATCTATCATGACTACAAAGAACTAGAAGACATACAAGTTTGCTTTTATTTGAGCCTTGACATCAGCACGTTTTGTCAAGACATACGTCATGGTTTCATTAAGCATATAAGCACTCTGATTACACAAATATTGATTATGTCTTTATGCACACGACTAATTTAGTAAAAAGAGAATGGAATGATTGCATTTCATGATATAGCTATTCTTCTCTGATTTTCAGAATGTACCCAACTTCAGTTAGAAAAAAAACTTTTTTTGGTTTACCAATATCTGGTTTTAGTTTGAAAAATAAATAATAATGCTACAGTCAAAATACTCATTTATTGTGATGTTTCTATTCACAGATAGGTTGGAGTCTTTTTAGTATTTTGACTTTAGTATCGCCATTGATTGGCCTTGTGAATGTTCTATATTGAACTCAAATAATCAACGCAGATAATTTCAAAAACTATCATAGAATAAAGACGTCGTCACGAACCTTTAGCTTTTTCAGTGAACCATCTACACTACACTATGATATGAATCATCAATGGATCATAGTCTCAATAACGTGCAACATTTCAAATAAATCTTTCCAACGGAGCTAACATCGCATAAGTGGGCTGATTTTGAGTTCATCTGTACCAAGGAAAGAAACTTTCTTAAGATAAAACAAACGTTTTTATTTGAAATACAAAGCGGATTGAATGAATTTTAGCTTGTAGCAGCATATGTTTTGACGAAATAATTTATTTAAAACTGTTGTTTCCATACAGGTTTATAAACAAAAAGTGAAACATTTGCTTTATGAACAACAAAATAATATCGCCGAATTGAAAGCTGAAACGATTGCTGAATTGAAAGTGGCTCAAGAAACGCATAATGAGGCTGAAAATACTATGTGGAAGGAAAAACGGGAACTGAAAGTAAACATGAAAGATCAAGAATTAGCTCAACAAGAAGTTGTACGAAATTTGAAAAAGGTTTGACTGAAATATTTTTGTCGTGTTTTTCTTTAAAAATAATTTATCTTTTCTTAGACTAATGAATCATACGTTTCAAAATTACGCGACGATTTTCTTCGTGAAGCTCGTGAAATTGAAGAAAAATATGAAAAGAAATTACGCGATTTACGTGAAGAAATGGAATTACGTCGTAAAACTGAAATCCATGAAATCGAAGAACGAAAAAATCAACAAATTAATGATCTTTTACGTAATCATGAAAAAGCGTTCAGTGACATTAAAAATTATTATAATGATATCACACTAAATAATCTTAATTTAATCAATACACTTAAGGTAAACTTCATGAAGTTTCCTCGAAATAAATATGTACGGTCTATTGTGTTTCTTTTCTTTTCTTTTTTATGATTATCTAGAATGAAATCGAAAAGAAAAAACAAGAAGAGGAACGATTAGAAAAACGTATGGCAGAACTTGAAAATGAAAATCGAAAGATGCGTGAACCACTTGAAGCTGCGAAAAAAGAAACTGAAGAATTAAGACGACGAGCTGAAAATTATGAAAAGATTAAAAGTTTATATGAAGTATGTAGTTTGTTTTGCTTTCTTTTTTCATCGTCATATAAAATATATCGAATAATTTTAAGAGTAAAAAAAATCAAATGAAAAATTGTGAAAGCGATTTAAAAAATTCAAAATGGGAATATGAAGTTTTATTGCAACGTTTTGAAATCGTATGTAGTGTTTTTGTGTTAGTTCGTATTTAAAACTTTTCTATTTTAATTATCTAGATTCAAAAAGAGCGGGATGATCTTTACAATAAATTTATCAAAGCTATTAATGAAGTTCAACAAAAGAGCAGCCTGAAGAATTTATTATTAGAAAAGAAATTATCAACATTGGCTGATAGTCTTGAAAAGAAAGAAGCTCAATTAAATGAAGTCTTATCGGCATCGAACCTGGACCCAGCATCATTATCAGTTGTTACTCGGAAACTTGAAGTAAACATTATTTTTTCTTTTTACCGTATTTAAATTACTATTTGCATGTTTTTTTTTACTCTATTCTAGGAAGTACTCGACGCTAAAAATACATCGGTAAGTGTTCTCATATTTACGTCGGTTATAAGGCGTATGAATAATCACCGAGAGATTTTCAAAAACGAAATTTGATATATACACATATATAAAAGTTAGATACATTACTTATTCTATAAGATAAAGTTTGATTAAGATTATGAAGAATGAATTTGTTTTTAATACATATTTCATGTTTATCATGTGCTAATGTTAATAGAATGTGCTCCTACATAATTGAGAGGATGCGCAGTCGTTTTTCACTATCTATGTTTAATTCTGTAAAAATATACTTCACAACTGATTTTCTTTTACTAAAGAGTGAGCCGAGAGAGAGCAGTACATTTCATCTAGAATTGGACTAATCGAATTATTTCAAACACTATTGAAATAGCAACGAGCAAAATTGTATCTTCTTCATACCTTGAATTCATCTAAAATCCGAATCATCTATGATTGAATTACGAGCTCGTGATGAGAATGTCTAAAGAAAAAGGCTTGATATCTATTTTATTTCGTATAGATTCGTGACTTACAATATGAATTGGCCCGTGTTTGCAAAGCTCATAATGATATATTAAGAACATACGAAGCTAAATTACGCCAATTCGGTATTCCAATTGAAGAAATTGGTTTCAAACCATTGGAAAGTACAGTGGCTGGTCAACAATTAGGTCGAGGCGTCGCCGGTTTGGTAACAAGTCCACCATGATAAGACGGATTCTAGTGAAATGTTGTAAATTTTATTTCTATTTACCACAATTCTTTCTTTTTTGAGCTCCTCCGCTTTGATTTATTTTTTAATACAAAAAATAAAATCAATATTAATTATAGAAACAATGCAGCTCAATTAAAGAACAGCTGGTTGATACAAACAAAATAATTATTTGTGTAACAGACGTAAAATACCAATAGGAAGCAAATAGAAAATGATAGAGAACCACGAAGTCTATATTTCATGGTTAGTTGATGAAAGTGAATTAGAAAATAACAGATCCTTTCCATCAAAACTCACTAATTATGTGACCTCGATTATCAAAAGACTGCAGACTATATTCAAGCAATGATACCGTTGTTTTCAAAAAGAAACTCGGTAGCTTATTTTCATTTATGAACTGAAATCAATTTCGCGGATAGAACAAAATACTGAATAAAGACTAATAGATGTTGCCGAAAAAGATGAATCTATGATGAAATAAATTATGGTGTGGACATTTTGCTTTCTTTCCAACCAAACACATTGCCGAAGGAGACAAAGATCAAGGTGCGCTATTGTTCAAAATCAAATGACAGAAGGTTATACTCGCTGCCAGCATACTTATGTTTAACATCCTTTGAGTCTAAAAAACGTTCTATCTTGACAAAAAAGAAACTAGAGAAATATTAAATCACTTTTATTTTCATACTCAAAACTTATGTTGATTATTTCCTTGGGACTCGGAGGCGGTGAAACCATCATGAATAGTACAATCAGAGTTTATATAGTCCATATATTGTATCACTGTACTTCTTTCCATCATTTTGATCAGCTGCCACTAATGACTACTCAATGGAGATGAATAATCAATGTTTTAAAGTCGTCTGTAGGGCCCTTGTATGCCCGTAGGCGAACATAATTATTATTTTCTACTGTGACTTTTGAATTTTTCTTTTTGAAGCAATTGAAGCATGTTTTCTACAAAATAGTAAGAAACAAATAAATGCAGTTGCTAACAGTCACACAGTTGATGCCGTTACGTCGCAAATATCATAAATTCATTTTGCTGGCCATATTAATATACGTTGTTCAATACCAATTTGTATTAGTTTATCCTTTTTATTCATGTCGATATTCATCGTATAAATCCGAGAAGAAACGTCCAGCCTCTATCTAACGAAACGAAACGTCAAATAGCGTCGCTTTATTGAATAGAAGCATCGATAAACTGCGATTTACTAAAAACCTGAATTTTTACCCTGGTAATGGAAGCCGATAACTGAACTGATTAAACCGATGGTTCTTCTCCTGTTTTTCACACATATCCATCTACTGAATCGAATAGAAATTTCAAGTGTATCAATTAGAAATCTGTTCAAACGTATTCTATCCACGTGTAGCCATCTGTATAGAAATTTCTTTAAGACACAGGATCAAGAACATCCTTAAGATTTTTATTTCAGAATAGAAGACTTTCAAAAGTTGCAGCAACAGTCGCTCTAGTCACTGCCGCTGCTAGAGTTATCTTTTCACCTGTTCTTTGTCGATCTCGATACAAAAACCGTGACTTTATTTTTAACTCAGGAAAAAATAAGTTCAATACTTAGACAAAATGACTTTCATGTTCTAGTCGTTTTATCATGGAAGAAAACATTTCATATTTGGTACCTATGTTGCAATTTAGACACTCTGAATAATTATGTAAAATTATATAGCATATCAAAAAATTATCATCAATATTCTTGAAAAATAATGACTATCTCTAACAAATTACTATCATCTATCAACATTTATTTTCAATTAAAATAAAACGTCTCTTAGGAGAAAATATATCATAAGTCGTTTACTTAAATATTCCAGCTATTTGCCATCAGTTTTAATTTGTAGTTCAGTATCTTGTTGGATTATAAATTGCTATAGATAGTTTTCACGTGCACTTTTTTTAAACATCATCGGCTGAATAAAAATAAAATGACTGAACAAATCGAAGTAATTGAAGACAATCCAAGAAGTGAATAAGTTATTTCATAACAAGGCATACGAATACTTTTTATTTTTAAAAAATCGGAAATGTATCGTCTAGCCTCGTATTGATCAGACAAAATACAAATATCTCCGTTCACAATTTAGTCACACAAAAAATAAGTTAATATCATGTAAAGAAAACTAATAATTATTGTTATTCACTGTTCTAATTTGAATTGAAAGCTTAGAACTGATAGTAGGATTAAATTTCTAAATAAATAATCATTCAACTGTAAATATTATTCTATTGTTTGTTAATAATCATCTGTTTTTATAGTTCTTCACTTCTGAAAATGCTGATTATGCAGTAGGGTATCATTGCAATTAATTAAATTGTTACACCAATTGCGTGAAATTTTGTCCTACAAAAAAAAAGTAAAAGAAAAACTTGTTAAAACTCTTTTCTGCCAGTCTTAGATGTGACAACTAGAAAATTTGTATCTAAATATAGCTATTTAAGATTCTCTTTTGGCATACTAACCGGTAATGATAGAAATAAAGAAAGTAAATTGAAAAATTTACTCTAAATAATAATAATGCATCATTAATAAGAATTATCTCTGCCAGGAACTACTATCGAGTAGAAATTCAAAAAGAAAACTTTAGAAGAAAAAGAAAAAAAAATCAATTTTAGATCCATTTATTAATCATAGATAAGTTCGATATTCATTTATGATATTTTTCGCTCAATAACACATCTTTTAATCATCACAGTTCATTTAAAGAAGTTTTTCCAAAAAAGAACATAGAGCGCTTTTAGTAGCACTCGAATGTTTGTTTGATAAAAACTATGACTTGAACAATATGATTTTCATTATTTGATTTCAACAATATAAAATTCTATTAGACGCAAAACTTTCCAAATTAATTATCTCCTTTATTTACTTACGTATTTCAATGGAGGAAATAGAATTCATCACCGATTGATTTTTTTTTCTATTGATCAACAGCATGCAAACAACTGACTGTTGTTATTTTTAGCAAAAATTGAACGATCTTTAACACGATTTTGATATTATATATACTGGTTTATCTCATTATCGAAAAACAAATATTGAAACAAAAGTTTGTAAAATTACAGTACAAAATAATGATAATCTGAAGTCCATAAAATTGATTAATTTCAAGTGGATAATAAAACATAGATGTATATTTCGCGTCCGATCTTTTAGATTTGATCTAAGTTGTTACTATTTCTGTACGCTTTATTGATTAGCTCAATCTTGACGAAGAAGAAATAGCCGGTCTTCTATTTCCAATAGAACAAATGTTTCTCATTAAACTTGATCGATAGTAGTGTTACCTATATTCGCTATGTGATAATAACTTTCAAAAGCATATCCTGGTATAATGAAATAAATCTTTCAGAGACAGAAATACATTAACTGATTTGTTTGACTATAAATAAAACTGAACAATTATTTATCTCGTTTCATATAACTGGAATATTTTCCTATTGTTCCAGAAAAATAAATATTGCACTTTATATGTGAACCAGAGCATTATTAATAGAAAGAAAAACAATTTCCCAATGGAAAACAAACTTGTATATCCCTTTATTACCTAAATAAACATCTGAAATTTAATGCAAATTCTTCAAAAAAAAAGTCAATTTATACTTACTAAAAATATAGTTTGAAAACAACCCACTAATTTTATTATAGATACCAGATGACGGTACATTCACCATCTAAATTTCCATGCTATTAAATAGCATTGGCAATAATGTTGCTACTGTGTCTATATTTATAGTTTAAAAACAAAAAAAAAAGGTTCTCTTGACTTCATATCAGCTAAAATATTTGTCATGCATTTTCTCTATTTACAATGTCTTGCTGTATTGTTGTAACTAAAATTTTCCTCGTCTCACAAGACATTGTAGATGGAGAATAGTAAGTCGAAGTTTTTGAAAAATTTCCCTGAAACTTCTTTCGTTGTTTGTTAAAATATTTATCATACTGCATATTTTCATTCTACTGATAGTCATCTCATATTAGTAATAAACAAAATGATTAATCGAGTTACTTCCGAAATAACTATGAGGTAATAGCATAGATTTAACTTATTCATATAAAAAAAACATTGCCTGTTGTAATTAGAGCTCGTTTTATATTGGATATCGGATATCGATATAACTTAATGAATACATTTATCATTTTTTTTTTAACTTTAACTTTTAATATTATTATTGAATAGCTCCTTTTTTAGCTATCTACTCGACTCGATATAGTCATACGGTGGTGTAAATACGCATGTCTATATTTTCTTTCGTTCTTTCTTTCTCTTTTCATGGCTTCAATCATATGACCATTCGATCATTGTGAAGATCAGTTGGTGCACCTTTATCGTTTCTTTTACTGATAAATATTATCATCAATATTTTGAGTGAGTAAAAATTTCTAATAGTAGCAATCATAGCAGTCAACGCAATCTTTTCCAAAAAAAAAGTGAAATTTAGTCCTGTTATTGATGTTTTCATTGCGTCATAAATATACCAACACGTTTTCTTTTGTGTATCTTGCATGACAACGGAATATAAAATTGGGAAACAATTGTACACAAACCCATGATCACGTATAACTTCAGTAGAAATAGTTACAGTTACAAAATGAAGAGTTTATTTTATGCTTCTTTTTTAGTATACTGTACCGTTTTATTTTCGAGCCGTGTCATATTACCCTGCTGATAAGTTTATGTATGAACGTTTAGTGTATCCAACGAATTTGTCTACTACTTGAATTATCAACATGTCTACATTTATTTCAAATGAGTTCTATTTTCACTGTTTTCGCAAATTTTTGTTATTCTTTCTTAATAAAGCATGAAATGATTACGATTGATTTCGTAGTGGAATCTATAATGAGGAAAAACCAAAAAAACTGATTCCAATGACATCTTTCTTCAGTCAATGATTGGCCATAAGGAAAAGCTTATAATAATTTCATCCTATTTTATTTTTATAATTTTTGAGATATGAAGTACAGAAACTATATGGCCTCTGTAGTATTTCGCTCTAAAATGAGAAATTAAAGTATTTCTCTAGTAGTGTTTTATCAAGATATACCAATCGTATTTGTTCTTTAAATGAACAATAATCGTGTAAGATGACGTCCCTTTGCGTCCATTCTTCACAGAAGTGAGTGAATCGATTTACTTAAGTGTCAAAACAAAACAGCAACTATTTTGAAATATTTCATAAATAATTTTTCATTCGTGCTTTTTTTACCTTAGTTTTCACCTGCAAAAAATACTGAACACAACATTTTAAAATCACTCGATTGCTATACTCATATGTTGTCAGTGCTATTAGTGCGGCGCGTAAACAAATTATACAGCTCTATGGTGCATGCATATACCTTCGCTTTTTAAAATAATGTAAAGTAGTAAATTGTAAATAGTTATTCATTCCTTAAGTACGTCATCGAATGATATGTAAAATATTTTCCAACAAAGAGAAAAAAACAACGACTATTACTAATCTATATTTTTTTCGCACATTTTTTGAATTTATGTTTTAGTTTTTTCTATTTAAAAAATCTTGCAATAAAATGTCAACAGCAAGCACTGATAGTAGTGGATCAAATCCTGGTCTTAATCAGATCCTTTCACAATTACCAACAGATCACCACAATAATGCAGTTGGAGTTACAGAAAGCCATGTAAATCCATCACTCACCAATCGAATACCAACAAATGACAGCACATGGATAAATAAATTCTATAGTCTTGATCGTTTATTTTCTGGTGGTTTACTTCATTGTTCATATCGTATTATTGACATAGCATTGTTATTGGTTGGTTTAATTTCAAATAAACCAAAATGTAATCTATCAAATCATTTAGCTGTAACAGCAATATGTTTACTAATATTTTATTTTATTGATTTAATAATAATTGCTATTTTCTTCATACGAAATATGACACAACGTAATTCAAGTTTAAGTGAAGAACAAAAATTAGAACAATTACGGCGCGCATCAATAGTACGTGGTTTTTTTATGTTCTTTAAAATTATTCCAGTATGTTTCGGTACGGGTTATTCATTTTCATCATCGTTGCCAGATTCAAATGACTGTGAGTTAATGCGTTTCTGTCTTGGTGTCGTTTGTCTAAGCACATGGCTAATTATACTCATCCCACCAACAAAACCAGAACTACCGATACGACGTACATTGCTTGCTGAATGCTTTATTCTTTCATTTGTTTTAATAATTAATTGTTCATATATTGGTACAGTGGCCAATGCAATTTCAAATGT
The DNA here is from genome assembly GCA_905331475.1 of Rotaria socialis. Taxonomy (NCBI): domain Eukaryota; kingdom Metazoa; phylum Rotifera; class Eurotatoria; order Philodinida; family Philodinidae; genus Rotaria; species Rotaria socialis. Next base: position 103,626 of record CAJNYU010001291.1, read on the forward strand.
TCATAATTCATCATGTATCTATAATAATGCTGAAGATTTATATTTAGGTGCACCATTGAAATCATATGCATTTGCGGGATTATTACTATTTTCTTGTGCAACATTGATTCATATAATCAATTTAATAATAAATCAAATATATTTTCGTTTAAATCGTCAAAGACAATTTTATGTGTATTATTATGGATTACAATATTTTTTAAATTATTCTGGAGCAATTATTGTTATTTATTACTTTTCCATAGGAGGTTTATTTCTATTTCAACCACGTTCGGGTCAGACATGTCGGCAATATGCACCAGATTTATATAAAATATTATTAATCTGGGAATGGATAAGAATACTATCTCCATTATTTGTTGTACCGTTGCTGATGATACTCTGTTGTTTAGGAGTATTTTTTGGTATTATTTTAAGTTATTGTTTACCAGCATCGATTACTGTACCCATTCTTGAATTACTTCAAGTAAGTTTTCAGAAAACTTGTTCGATTGAAATATTTATGTTTTTTTATTCTTTATTTTGTTTCAGGAATGGCGATCAGCTGCACCAATGGCAATGAATCCAAATCCACCAGCTACACAGGAAAACATTGATTCTGTACCTATAGTTTTATTCAGTCAAGAATCTAATCAATTCAATCAAACTGATTGGTAAATATGTCAAGTTTTAATTAAGAAGAAAATTGCTACATTTAAGTAAACAAAAGAAATAGATTTTGTAGCTATTTGCTATTTCTACCGTCGACAAAACCGTATTATAGTTTTCTAAATTCATTTTTTATAGCAATTTGAATGAAAATTTAAAATGTTCACTATTATTTATTTCACAAGAATTTTTCTTTTTTTTTCTAGTGCTATATGTCGAACTGATTTTGAATCAAATGAAGAATTAAAAAAACTGCATTGTGGACATTTATTTCATCCTGAATGTGTTGCTAATTGGTTACGAATAACACGCATTTGTCCAATATGTCGTCAACGGATGTCACTAACAAATCCTTAGTGTTTTACATTATACAACAGCACATTTATATTTATATTAATATATGTATACACTTTATTCCTGTTTATTTACTTTTTTATTTTTTTTTATTTAAAAAAATAATTTACAGTCGGTGGTAATCCATTTTTATAGCGTTCGTCTGTTTGCATTTCGAAACTTATAATTCTTATACATGAAAATAAATTTTAAATTTACAACAGTTTCAAGCATAATTTAAGTAGTTATGGCCAGTTTTATCTATCTTTTGTAATACCGAACGCCATACGACCATTATCGTAATCGAGACAAAATAATAACTTTGCTAACTGTTGTATTCAACAGTAGAAGTTGTTTTGTAACGTCTACTGAACAGTGTTCTAATCGACAGAATAGTGTTTATGTCTACGGCCATCTTTCTCTTTTACTATTTGTTCTGATAAAACACAGTCCAGTAGAAGAAGACTGAATGAATAAATATAGAATTGTCAATATTAGCTAGTTGATGTAATGCTACATGATAGAACAGATGCGTAGTCATCGAAGTAAAAGATGATAGTCAATATAAATTTAAAATGGGTTTGAAATTATCGTCGTTATGTTCGAAAAACAAGACTAAAAAACAAGGGAAAAAACATTCTACAAAAACGGTACAGGTGAAAATGATAAATTGTTAGATAAATTGAAAAATTTATTTCTAGAAAACATACAATGTTCGAAACAATGAGAAATCCTTGAATGCATCAACACCATTAATAAGAAATGAAGAATCACAAGATTTACTGACAACTAGTGATCGTGTACTCAACGAACCGATTCATATGCATTCAGAGCTTGATGAAGAACCATATCAACTGTCATCTTCTTTCGACAGCTATTCGAATCAGTATGAGAATGGTACGGTTGCAGTAATTTCACGAGAGCCTATGAAGCAATGTCTCATCATTCGTATTTAATATTTTTCATTTTTCGAATGTATTTATTAAAAACAAACAACTGATCAATAAGAATTTATATTATTCATTTGACATTTAATCGTGCTCTTTTCATACGTTCACTTTGGATGAAATAAAATTAGTATTAGCTTCATTTTGACATTTTATTTCAATTGAATTTTAAATTTCACTCGTTAACTACTTGAATGTATTGCATATGATATTTTCTAATGACTAGATTGAACGAAATATATGAGAAATCAAGCAATTTAGTTAAAATATATTTCAGAAATTGATATTTAGCAATATATATCAAAATCAGTTTATTAAATAGAAATCTGTCATATTTTATAAATGGTTTAGTCGATTGAGCGTTGGCGTACTTTCTTATCACAATGAAATTTTTTGCAATATTAGTTTCTTCAAGCAAAACGTTTTCACTCAAATTCCCGTGTAGATTAAAATATCGAGAAATTGAAATTGACTTTTCAATAGAATTAATTAAACCCTTTTTTTTTTATAGAGTCGCTTTAATTTTCTTTTTGAAGTTCTATATATTACATTACAAACATGATTCGTTACCTCGAATGAATATTACTGATGTCATTGAGAACCTTGCTGATTTCAACAGAAAAAAGTTTTACTGAACAAAAAACAATGCAACGTATCTACTAAACTGGCTAACTTCACTTTTGAGGAGTATATTTATATTATATTTCATAAAAACACGGAGTTAATGAAATAAAATATCAGAACAGAAAGAAATTGGATTAGAGCACTAAAAACGCTGAACGAATGCAATGATTTATTTCTCGTATACTTTGATTATCTTTATTTCTATGTTTATCACAACACTATAATTCTGTTGAATCAACGGTATAAAATCGATTCTAACTAACAAACAGTGTTTGATGGTATTCGATGATAAAATGCATGAGGAATGTTTTGCAATCAGTCATCAAATATGGGCTTATTGGCTGGCCGAAACGGTGGATTAACGAAACGTCGACGATTGGTTTGAGTCAAATGATCAATTTCTCGCATTTCATGATCTGATAATACAAAATCGAATACTCCCGAATTTTCAATTAATCTTTCTTGTGTCACAGTTTTTGGTATAACAGAAAGACCATTCTGTAGATGCCATCGAATAATAATTTGTGCTGTGGTTTTATGTTTTGATTGAGCTATTTCTTGAATAACTGCATTATATAATGCTGATACGTCTTCAGCACGTTCGTTTTCACGTTTCAAATTCGACAATGGACAATAACTGGTTATTGCAATATTGTGATGGGCACAATATTCACGAAGTTCATGTTGATTGAAATATGGGTGAAGTTCAATTTGATTTACACTTGGTTTTATACGAGCTATTTTAAGTATTTCATCGATTTCTGATGGATTAAAATTTGATACACCTATTGAACGTGTTAATTTTAAATCAACTAATTTTTCCATAGCTTTCCATGTATCAACTAGTGTAACATTTTCAGCAAAATAGCGTGTTTTTTCATCTTCACTTTGTGACCAAAGATTTTCAGTCATATTTTTAAATGCAACTGGCCAATGAATAAGAAAAAGATCAACATAATCTAAACGAAGTTTTTTTAAACTATCACGTAAAGCCCATTCAACATCTTCAGTTGTATGATGCTAAAATAATAATCATAAGACAACAATAATTTATTAGAAAATCAAAATTATTTTCTTTTTACTTGATTCCATAATTTAGTTGTAACAAATATATCTTCACGTTTAATTTTCCCTTGACTTTGTTCGATGGCTGCATGTATACCGTTGCCAACTTCATCTTCATTTTGATAAACCCATGCAGCATCAATTAAACGATAATTACAATGTAATATGGCGTCTCGAACTATATTTTGAACTTTTTCTGGTTCACTGCGCCATGTACCAAGGCCTGCAATAATCCCAAACATATAAATACACAATAAACGTTTGCTGCAATGCTTTTTTACCTAATTGCGGCATTGTCTGTTTATCATTTAAAGTAAGTCGTGATTCCATTGACAATGGTTTCTCTTCGTGCGTCGTCATTATTGTTTTGCAAACACTCTAAAAATGCAAGAATAATTTATTATTTAATTATTTAGAAATTTACAAGAAGAATCATACACTAAAACTTCTAATGTATTTTGTATGATTCGCAAAGAAAGAAAATATTTTAATAGCACTCTTTTTACACAGCATGCCGATATATTATATTCTTAGTAGAAAAAAATACAATATCATCGAAAAACGATAACGAACAACAAAAATATTTGCTTTAAACTGGGTGACGTCATGAAATTTTATCAGCCAATAGTGACAGCATCGCGGTCAGTATTTGCTATAAAGGAAATGTGTGATCCTCTAATAGAATCGAGTTTACACACTGTTTTACATGAAAAAGAAACGAAATAGTGTGTACACTGTACAGTAGTGTCAAACTTGAAACTTGAATTCAATTGAAAATTGAAATTTTCAACTTTCAACTGATACCGATATATGTGTGAGTCACAATTCTTCAGAATACTATTGGTTTAAAAATTGAAAGTTGAAAATTTCGATTTTCAATTGATTTCAAGTTTCAAGTTTGTCATATATGATACTGTACACGCTGAGCTTCATTTTTATACGTTTTTTTTCTACGACAATTTTCGTGCTTTGATGATTAAAAGAAATTCATCTATTACATGTGATCAAAGTTTCGTACGCCACCCAATCGAAAAATAGATAGAGGCACTACGGCATTGTTCATGTTTACATAACATTGTGTATAGTTTCGCGGCACCCACACTCTTTTATGTCATCAGTTTAGAGTGTAGAGTAGAGCTCCATCGGGTAGGAAACAACCTTGCACCACTCGAGCTCGAATTCTATTCTGAATTCAAATATCTTGGACGCGGCTGACTGTAATATCTGGGTGTCGTCGATCTGGAAAAGAGCAGAAAAAATACTCGAAACGAATCCATTCTAAAATAGATTAATTTTTAACTCTTAAAAAATCAGAATATTTTGTTCGCAGTTTTTTCATCATACCAATGTTCCTCTGTATGTGAATTTTAGAATATAAAATTTAGATTACCGCAGCACAAACTTGATGAAATGAAAGATTTTAAAGGGTGAGCAATCATCGTTAAATATTCATCGTATTTTTAAGCAGAAGTGGAAACAAATGCTTATTTTGGATGTCAGCTGCCTGTGTCACTATTAGTTTTAAACAATAAAATCTCATCTTTCTTCAACAGAAAAAAAGATTGTTATCTTGTGATATAATGAATAATAAAGCAGTTTTCGAATAGCAACTTTTCTGTAACGAAAATTTTGTTTCAATAACATTACCAGCAAACCATTCTATTTCAAGAGGAAAGCGAAATGTACCCCAGTGATGTACACGGCTATAAGAAGAAATATACCTCAATTGTACACCATTTCAAAATTAAGATTTGGCAACCCTGCTGCACATGCATCATTGTAAAAGCTTTGCTATATATATATATATATATCTGTTAAACTATGTACACACCTATTGCTGTGAATAAATAATGATCGATAAAAATCTTAGTTCATATTTTGTACTCAGAAAGATCTTGTTTCTTTGCTTGTATTAGATATTTTATAGAAAGTTCTAAATAAATACGAGTGCAACAGGTTCTATGTGTATATACTATGAATGAAACATATTATTTTTCTACAATCTATGTTCTTGTATTCGTGCTGAACGAACGAAAAATAATTCTCTCGATTCCATGAATTGCGTCGAATTTTATTTTGATACACTGCTTAACCTCTGATTAATAATCATTTTTGAAGTAGCTCCAATCGAGTTTTAAATGCATATTGAAACAAATTATTTTCAATCAAGCTTTTATTTTATACCGTTTATAATATCTATTCCGACAAAATGAGCTAATCATCATTCTAAAACCTTTCAAGCTCTATTTCTAATTGTAGAGTTAGATTTTAACGATGCACGATAGTAATGTACTGACGATCTATTCATTCTTGTTATAAAAACTACCAAAACAATATATGGATTTAGGATTTCTACAATGATATGTATTTTGTGAAAATCTAATTGTTTTCGCATGAATAAAATAAATGTGAAATTTTTTGAAGTTCATTGAATTCTGCATGATAATTGTTCAAGACGATTTTTAGAAGCGTTGATATGACTAAAAAAAGGCCTTCTATGTACTGTCATAGCATAGATTTTGAAATCATAAATAGCTCTAAATTGACGTTCGATAGGCATTTCATCATGTTGTTTACAACTAATAATGATTTATACGACGAGCATCCGACTATTTATAATAGATAAAAATATGATTGCCATAGTGCGTCTACTTGCCGACGAAAAGTCTAAGTGCAACAGTATGTATGACGTCAATGTTTATTTCATCTGAATACGTCATACATTTTATTATTTTCAAATGAATATCTTCGACATTCTATCTAATCGGAATGCCTATTCATAGAAACTGGTGAAAAGAAATTTTGTAATCTAGGTATGAATGAATAATAGCTACACAATGAGAGGTGTCGAAGTGTACCACTACATCGTATTTATATATAAACATGGTGTAGTAATATGTCCTTGTTGCATCGTTTCTCTTTTTCTCCTTCTTTTGTTCTTGTCCTTTATTGGCTAGAAATGTAGCAAGCTGAAGTTCACGAATACTTGAACTTACATATAATCGTTCTTTTGTAACTAACTATACTATCCGATTAGTCTTTCTTTTTGTTTCTTTTTACTTCATTCACTCCAAATTTGACCTACTAAGGTAAAATCGTTTTTTTTTTTATTCAAATCAAGTATTTTTAGAGTGCGAATGTAATATACTTATTCAGATTCTGTCATTCATCCTAAACAAACATTTTGATTGTAAAACAAGAGGTTGATTTGTTTGTGAAGTGTTGAATCGAAACAGTACAGTATCTTCAAAGTTGAATAAAACATGCTTTGTAATCTTGATATTAGTGTGTTAATTTTTTTATTGACCTTTTTGAAGCATTGTGAAAAAGTTGAAATTGTATCTTAATGCAACCGGATCATAGATTCTTTGGCATCAATGCAAACACTTATGAGAATTAATTTCATATTCAATTTGGTCTTATATTGAATATGGAAGTTCGATCTATATAGTTTTGGGTAATATTTTAAGATGAAGATATTGATTGATCTTAGAGAAGTTGGCAATAATAATTCTATTGATGTAATATTCATAAAAAATAGCCTGACATATTTGCTAAAATAAAGTTTTGGCACATCATGGCAGCACGTAATACACTTCGAAGTACATAGTTACATCGATATACATAGATTATATTCGTTTAGATAATGTTCGTAACAAATTATACTTATTGCTGTATAGATACAAAGTGATTACAATATTGTTTTAGAAATTTATTTGATCCTTCTCAGTAAGAATAGACAATATGATTTTCGAGTTTCCACGTGAAATTTTGTATAGAAACAACCATAGACAGATAAGTTTCTTGTGATAGTTTAAGTTCTGACTTTAAGATTCACTTACAATAAAAAGACCAGCATTTTTACAAACCGATAGAAGTGTATTAAAAGAATATAAAATTTTCATTTAGATCGGTCTTACCCTGACTTTACAATTCGAAAAACATATTTTCTATTGTTTCATATCGAAGCGTAGCAGTCATATAAAAATTTATTTGTAAAAATTCATTGCAGTAAAAATCCAAGTATCTAAATTCTTTTTCAGATTCTCATAACGTAATCGAGTCTATATGACGCATATGTTTTTCATTCAAAAGTGATTTATCACTAGAGACTGATTTTCCTCGTTATTCGTAGGATGAATCAATAGCAAATAATTCCATCGAATGGAATAGTTAAGATTTGTTTCAACCATCGCAGAATAAGTAGATTTCAAGCAATTTGAAAGAGATAAAGTTAACAAAATAGTATAAAAAAAATAAATGAGTCATTGTATGCACATTTTAATGTAAACAAAGAATTCTTTTAGAATTAATACAATAGTAACAGTATATATATAAAGACCAACATATTCTACAATACAATAAATACTCATAATAAATCATCATCAGAATCGGTATCACTCGATGAACAATTTGTTGCATTTGTTTCTTCATTTAAAGTTGAAAAAATATCCGATGCAAATGATGTGGTATCATGTTTCGGTGGTCGTACAGCTGTAGTAACTGGTGTATATGATGATGCATTTTGAGTTGTAGATGCATTAACAACTGTTGTTGAATTAATTGTTGAATTTTGCATATTCATTTGTTGCTGTTGCTGCTGTTGTTGTTGTAATGTTTGTTCACTTATGCGGCCAAGAAGACCACGATTCATAGCAATGTTTGTTGGATATGGTCGTCGAATATCCCCTTGTTGCCAATTATCTGGTGCTATTGTTGAATAGCATGATGCTAATTGATGTGCATAGCGAATAATTGTCTCCGAAGGAAACGTTTTAGCGCGACGAATATTTGCTAATTTTTCACGTGCTTGATAGACTGCCGATGAAAGTACTTGTACCGCTTGTAATAAATATGTCTGCAAACAACGTAATGCTCGATCACATTTAAGAATTTCATCACGTTTCATTTGTAATTGTCTTTCTAATTCTTGTTGTTCACGAACAACATGAATTTGTTGTGTTAAATAATTTTGTCGTTCAATAAACATATCAACTAATGTTTGTGTATCAAAATTATTATTTGTTGATGATGAATTATATAATTGTGAAATTATTTCACGACATATTGTATCCATTTCTTGCAGAAGTAATTCTAATTTACGACGCGTACCAAGATTTGTATTTTGTACTATTTCAGCCATGTGTATATTCTTTCAATAACGAATATCAAATGGATGAAATCTAAAGTAATAATATGAATGTATATCTATACTTGATCTTTTCTATCTTCTTTTTTTTTCATACATTGAAATGGAAATGTTATAGATATATTCATCTATGACATCCAATTAAATCCGAAAACATCTTTACTGACCTCTATATTTAGTTTGTTTTTATTCTTTCTCGGTATTCATTGGATTTATTTGACAGGCAGCAGCTGATTAGTTCTTCTCCTTCTCCCGATCTCTCTCTCTCTCTCTTTTTATACTAGAGAAAGGACGGCTGATTGTCGCATGCTATTCCTTTACCCGTTTACCCTCTTCTAAGTTAATGTGGCGTTAGGTATTTATCTTTTCGAAGATTTATAGGTTACATTTAAGTATACAGATATCTGTTTTTTTTTCTATAAATGACATAAATATTTAGTTATTATAACCGTAGTATACCGAGCGTGTGTCTAAAGAGAAGATTGATCTTCTGCACATTAAAATGGCTCTTGGACCTCCAGTATCAACAACAGCTTTTGTTGTTGTTTATAATCCATCACAAGTACGAATTCCAATATAATTATTATCAATTTTAATTATTATTTCTCGTTTTTATTTCTTTAGTACATTTATAGTATTACCAATGGTCAAAATGCAGAACGAATTGAAGCACTTAAACATCTATTTGAATGTTTAACACATTCCGATATTGATCTTGTATGTAAAGATATATTTTTATATTGCTAAATAATTTTTATTTATTTATTATAGATAACTTTAGGAAGCATTTGGCTATGTGTAACAGGTTTATTGACCAATGAAGAACAACAACGATTAATGAATAATGAAATACGACAATGTGCATTTAAATGTATATTAGAATTAATTAAGATAGAAGTAAGTTTATTTCTATTACAACAGTAGTTCAGAAAATTTTCGTAGTCCAGTTGATCCATGAGGAATAGGTTGATTTTTAATTTTTGATGCATTATTTTCTTGTGTCTGTTTATGATTTGATCGAAGAAATGGACGTAACGATAATGTTTTAAACCATGTACGAATCGCTTTCAATGGTCGTCGTCGACCATTAGTCTTAGGTTTTGTTATGGGATTTACAGATGACGAAGATGAAATCATCATGTTAGGTGTTGAAGTTGATCGATTCATTGTGCTGAGAGAATCGATAGTTGGTAAAGGGTGAAGAATTGTTTTTGGACGACGATAATGGATAAAGCGACTGATGATATTTTTTCGTGAGCGATGATAGATAGTTTGTGCGTAGAATTGTGATGATAGAGACAAGTCAATTTCTGAACGAAATGGATAGGGTTCCACGTTTTTGTTTGTATTGATCTAGATTTACAAAAAAATACAGTTTATTCTTTATCTCGAGACTTAATTAAATAATTTATTAGTTAAACCGTTATGTCGTCATCGATGCGTTTGTTTGTAATAACAGTAACAATATCAGTTTCTGATGATGATATATCGTTTGCGTTAGGTTCAAGATTTAGATTCTAATGACAACGAAAATAAATTAACTATCTATCAGAATTCTAATACTATTTTATAGATGCTTACTAAATCCTCATCCTCATTTAAGCTATCGTCTTGATCAATAGCAGATGCAAATGCGACCGATTTTTTCGATACACTACGTGGTATATCAGTTGATTTAATGATTGATGGACGTTTTGGTGAAGATGAATCTTGTTGCTGTTGCTGTTCTGAATGCGTAGTTTTACTTTCAATATTCTCTGATGAGCGATGCGAATGTATTAGTTTCAAAAGAGACACTCGCATTTGTTTGAATTTTTTATTTGAATAATCTAATACATGATCATTTTTCTTTATTTCTTTATTAGAAGATGATGGATCAATCGATTCCAATTGATTGGATATAGTTTTCTTTGAATTAAAATCTTTTAAAGTCATTTTTGTTTAGTTTTGTTGTAATATTAGACTAAAACAGTATTAAGAAATTTAGTGGTTAGTTTATTTTAATATTCATCCCCCTAGGGTTATGTTCCTGCCTACCTTGCCCATATAACTATCATAGACAAGTATAAGAAAATATTCTGTATAGGTAGGTGCTTCTTTTTTATTAGTTCACTTTATATACATCATTGAAGCGTAGACTTACCTGAGGCGATGAAATTCCTAAAAACAAAGGCATAAAACTTTTCTATCTTTTCTTGTGTCAATTATCATAATTTTGAAAGTCATCTACCTGTGTTATGTGTAACTTGTTTTTTACTGTATAATGACAAATGTTGACGAAAAACAAAAATCAAATGCGAAATAGGATGGCAGCTGTTAATATTTACATTTTCGTGTTAGATAATATAAAACATAAAAATAAGAAGTCATTAATTGTGTATAGAAAAAGAAGTGTCAACGAGAATTTCACGTAAAATTAATTGACATAAAAAATTGCATCTTGTTTTCGATCAAGCTCTCATGCACATTTAATAAATAAAACCAATACATTTTATGATGAAGTATTATGGTACGTAATTGAGTGCGATGTTGATTTTCATGTTTTGTCACAAATCTCTTTCGACTACTCTGCTCTATTGTGTTTGTTTTGTGATTAAGTACGACAATTACATAAGTGTAAAGCGTGCTCGTATGAACATACATGATTCTATTAATCTTGCATTGGTATATGTTGTACTATTTTCGTTTCATAATATTTATTGCCGGTGGTGTTCGAATTACATCCGATTTTTGTTTTTCAGATCGCACGATACGACTAACAACTATTCAAGCTAATATACTAAGAAGAAGACATGAGTAGTTTATATATTTCTCAGTTGAAATAAACACTGGACTTGATGAATTTATTGTGAATAGAAAAATTTCTTGATTTATTCGATCTGTCTATAAAATAAAATAGTATGATGATTTTTCCTAATAAATTATCTATTTCACATTTTGACTTAAGCATTTAAATACAATATATTTCGAGAAAAAGAATATAAAATAATATGATTCAGAAAACATATAGATATATAATAAGAAATCAAATAAAAGTTTTCATTCATCTATACATGAAATTCATTGAAAAGCAGACGTAAGCGTTTCTAAATCAGAAACTTACATAAATAGGATAAATATAACTGATAAATGGAAACAAATATTAGCCAGAACAAGAAATTATTTCCATATAAAAACCTAAATAAAAAGCATCCAATTAAATTTTATTTATTTGTTGAAGCAATTACAAAAAAGATTTTTCAATATGTGGCTATCGTTTGATTTTCTGGCACGTTATAAAATCAACAATGGTAATGATGCTGCATTATGGTAAAAATAAATTTTCAACTTGAAATAAAAAATCTTACCCTTGTATATTTCATTTAGGCTCGAATGCTTCTATTTATTAACTGATGACGGTAAAAGAATGGATCATGTTGATGATCGTCTACGAGGTATTGACGTTTAGCTTTTTGTATATTGAAGATCTTTATACCAAAACACAAAATAATGCTAATTTTATTCATTTAGTTCGCCTTATTATACAGTTAATTAGTGAAATTTTGACAGGCTGGATGAATCAAAATCTTCAAGCTGATCAAACATTAAAAGAATGCTTGACAAATAATTGCCGTTTACGAAACGATGAGTTAAATGCGATTCTGGAGTATATGTTTCGTTATTTAAATCCTGATGGTGATGATGCTACAATTGCCAAGAGTTGTTTAAAAACAGCAGCCATTAATGTAAATATAAGATAGATAGAAATAGTTTCACAAACAAAAGAGTTTTTCTTTTGTGTAGAAGTCCATTGGTATTTTAACTTGCATTGTTGATCATCATGTTTTAAATACAGGATTAATTCATTATTTTATTCAAAATGTTGTTGATTTACATGACAATTATAGATTTGTACATGGCATAAATACGGAATTATTGCAAGTATGTTATTTATTCTGAGTCAAGCCGATCTAGATTGTAATACAACTAAACTAGTCAACCAACTCTGTTTACTAGAGATTTATTCAAATATGTAGTGGTTTTTTTCAATAGAATATAGTTTATTCCTATTCAATTCAACGAAAGATATAGACTCTATCGATGAGTTGATTGTTTAACGTAATATAAATTAAAGCAAATAGTGAAATTAATAGTAAAATTTTATGAACAAATAATTCTAGTATTTACTGTACTCCTATGTATAATAAATTAGTTAGCTTGTATCATTGTGAAATTTAAAATTTTCACTAATCAAATATAAGGAAATTCTTTGTTTAAATAGAATACTTGATCTATGGATCTTTTACGAACAAATCATCAATTTTCTATTCAATTATTTGAACTAACTAGAACATTCGATAGTATGAAAATTTGATGAGTGTTGATAATCAACCAATCAAAAATTGTTTGGTTCAATACAACAATGAACTCTCTACATTGGTTCAAACTTTAATATAAGAACTGATCAGAATGATCATATTGAGCATTGAACTTCGAATATCATGTGATTATAACTGAACAAAAAAGAGTTGTTATACTTTTTCTCCAGCTGACAGTAGCGCGGTATGCCACAACGTCTAAATGAAAAGCAAAGGTTTCACCTTCTATTTCTGTACAACATATATTTTGAGAACTGATGAATGGATTCCTCTGAATTCATAACCAAGCAAAGAAAAATTAACAAATCTACACTTTATATTAGTTTTCAATAGATTTCATATAACTTGCAATTTTTATTTTATTTTATTTTATTTTATTTTTATTTAGTTAATTACAAATCATTTAGCTAAAGCTGCATGGCATATGATGTCAGCCGTTTCTGTTCTTTGCGGAATTATTGTCGAAAGGTAAAGAAAAATTTTCTTGAATTATTTATGCTATAACTTATTTTACATTTTTTATAGGTTAGAAGCTCCGATTAGTAAAGATATTGATCCATTGTCAACACTATTACTTGTTTTAACACAAATATTAATTGATAATCTGCAGCATCGTTCAAAAGCTCAACATCATGTACAAGTCTCACATGATGATATAATACATCGAAAATGTTATTTAAACAGAATTCAACAATTGCCATTATGTTGGTTAACAATGCTTCATCAAATATTAATCAAACGTCAAAACGTTAATATAATATTAATAAATTTTCAACAATTTATAAATCTAATTAATGATCAAACTTATTCTTGCGCATTAGATTTATTTGATATGACTATATGGAAAATGATGGATCAAATTATGAAAATCTGTCATCAATATTTAATTGTAAACGTGGCTTTTGCTTCAATTCTATTGTCTTCATCTTGCTTTTTTTGTTTTTGTTAAAGGTCGATCAAAAGAGTACACCAACAACGCGACCTATTTATGATAAATGTATGAATGGTTTTGAAGAATTAACAAGTAGACTATGCTGTTTACCACATACAATGGTAACATATTTATTCGATATCAAACGTTTAACATCATTAACAGTAAGAATTTTTTGAAAGATGAAAATTCTTATTCAAAATATGATTTTTCTTCGTTTGACTAGAAAACACCAATTCGTGTACAAATGATTAAGCAATCATGCGAGAAACTTCTACATGTTATTCGACCCAACAATCCTGAATGGTCACTTGCATTACGAGAACTTGTTGAATATATTATTTCGTAAATAGGACAATGAAATTGTTTTGATAAAAGAATCATTCATTCTATTTCTTAAAATGTAGAAATGCTAAAGAAACTGTTCCAACACGTATGCATGTATTAACAACGGTGTTGAATAAGTATTTATGGTTTAAAATGACCGATCAGGTAAATAAAATTTAAAATAGTATCTTTTAACATACTATCTCTACTTTGATTCTGAAGTATTAAGTTGAGTTTATTATTGATGATTGCAGACAATTCAACATTTTTCAGATAGTATGATATTTTATACTAATAGAAATTTTAAGAATAGACTACGTTCATATATGTAGTTCTTTTCAGAACTAATAACTCAATAATACTAAACGTTGTACGAATCTTCTATTCTCTCATATTCACAACCTAAAACGTTGAGGTCGTGTATGAATCTTAATGGGCATCATTGAAGAATTTCTTTTGATTTATCCTATCCCTTTTATCTTTACATATTACAAAATCTCATCTCATTGTTATCCGATTTTAAAATCATAGAAATAAACTTGACTCATGTAGTATTTCTTAAGTACTTTTCGAATCCGAGAGTGCTGAAATTTTTACAAACAAAAAAAATATAAGAAACTTTCAACATACTCTTCTATCGCAGATAAAAATCTTGATCAGCGTGGATTTTTCAAATAAACAAAAGAATTTTTTTTCTCCCTTTATTATCTTCTTTTATTTATTTTTATTTAAATTAGGTGACGAATATCGGTGAAATCATACTTGAAACATTAGAAAATTTAATTTATATTGATTTAAATTCGATATCTGAAAATGACTTTGATAGTAAACATGCACTTATGAAACAAGCTGCGGTGAAATCAATCTTCGAATGTTTTCTATCTGATCATTCAATTGATGCACATCTTGCTAGTCATTGTTATAAAATCATTACACAGGTAACTAGTGGAAAATAATGAATTTCGAATGGTGAATATATTTCACTAAAGTTTCTTGCTATTATTATCTTCACGACGTAACACCCTCAAAAAAAGAAATAAACTTTTAGACTATTGAGAAGAAAAATAGTACCACATTAAAAATAATTCCATTTGGATTACCATGAATAAGTTTTCTTTTCACGTAGATTTATCAACAAGATTGTGTACATATTGCATCAATTGAATCAATTCATCGGCCATTAATTGAACTTATTCTCGAACAGATGCATGAACTTTTCGAAAATAATCTAACATGCACACGTTTAATGTCATTTAATCATTGTTCTTCAATATTAAATTTTTTCATTAAGGAATATTTTTCAAACTATTCAAAAATAGTAACTTGTATCCAAGTGAAAACACGTAATCTTATATGGCAATTACTATTGAATATTCGTATACGTTCATCGGATTCACGTATTGGAATGTATTCAAGTAAAAAGGATACGATTCTATATGGCAGATATCGGTAAATAGAACATGATATTTTAATGGCATACTTATAAAATTAAGTTTTTCTTTATAGAATTAATAGCGATCAAAAGCCAAATGAGAATGAATATTTCCTGGATCTTCAGGATTATTTATTAAATATAGTCAATTGGTTAAAAGTTGTAAGATATTTTATTCTATACAGTGACTCATAATTTACTAGAAAATAGATTATTCAACATATGCAGTCTACTTTGATCAGTTGCACTGATTGTTGTTCGATGATGATACATGACTCCTCAAATTAACTTTTTACAAGGCAACTTCCAATTAATATCGTCTTGAACTAGCGCTATTGACTTCGATAAATAAAATAGAATACTTCCCTGCTATCTCGAACAATCTAGTGTTGATCGTTTGAATTCAAAAGGAATAATAATATTTAGTAGCTTTTCTTTCTATGAATTCCATAGCACAGCAAGAAAATAGCATATTGATCAGTTCATTATTCTATAAAACATTCTTAAGATTATGGCTACTATTCAACTCATGGATTTAATACCAGACTAATCTCATTCATTTATATTCTTGAGAATAGAGAATAAATGATAAAAGTTATACATATCATGTACTGAATATTCATGAGATAAATACTTTTAGTCAATAAAGTATTACTTTATTACGGTCAATAGCTTTAGTTCTACAAAGTATCGTTTAAAAACAAGAATTATGCATCTTGTTTGATTTCAGTAGACTGAAGATAATGAATAATTTTTGTCGTCTATAATAGTTATGAGTCACTCTTCATACATTATTCTAGTTATGAAATTGATTTTCCTCTCTTCATTTTATAGGAATCACCTGAAGTAACAAATGTAATATTAGAATCTTTGTGCAATTTTCTTAAAGAACAGTCAATCGTTGATTTAAGTCATATAAATATTGATCAATTAGTACCATTATTGATCAATATGGTAAGTAATCAAATTAGAGAAATTTATTACTGTATCAGAGACTAGGATTAATTTGGTTTTTAATGGAAAGAAAACTTAATATTTGATTATAAAAAGATTTTCGTTGACATATTTCTAGTAGAACGTGTTTTTAAATGATTCCATTAAACAGATCTCTTGATTATTGAGATGCTTCTGTTTTTGAAGGAACTTTAGTCATAGCCTGTATTTTTATTTTCTTTGATAAAATCTATTCGTTTGTTCTGGTTTAGTTTCATGATGATTTGATTAATAAAACTTCATCATTATCATTAAACTGTTTAATAATTTGTACCGGTTATAAAAATCAAATCTCAAAAATCAATCTTGTAATTGATTGTTTTATCGAAGCAATGAATTCTTCAAAATCTTCCATTATTATTGATGCCATACAAGCTTTTATTATATGTTTATCTAATCTTTATGACGAAATAAAAGTATATATTCCAAGAATTATTTTATATTTAAGTAAAAAGTTAAATTATGATGTTTATATATCCCAAATCCTTCTTGAATTTTTAATGCGTAAGTATTCTTTTTTTATGTACATAAAATCTTGATGATTTTTGTGTGAAACATGATATTGAGTGATAGGTGAATTTGAAAGATTAAATTTGGATGCTTATTTTTCATCTATGGAGCTCGTCGAGTCTAATTTCGCAAATAGTAGATCCGAAAAGTCCTCATTGTTTGAAAAATGTGCAGTGTACAGCTGATTGAAAATAGAAAAATAGTATCACGCCTTTTCCGATTAATTATTTAATGCTAAGGAAAAAATGAGAATGAAATTAAAATTCAATTCCACTAGTTCCAGGCTCAATTTTCTTTCCCTAAAGAATATGGTACGTGTTGATATGCGAGTATACACCATACATGAAATACCTTATCACATTTTCAGCGGACTAATAGGAAGAACAGTAGAAGCATGTCTTCAAAAATAGACACGATGAAAGAATTTCTCGACGGTTAACGCGAACAACTTTGCCATATTTCACATATTGGTTTCTCGGGGATTTTGCGAACAGTTTTTATATTACATTTAAATTAATTTAAGAACTGTTATTTGAAAATTACTGTGACACATCATTAACAATTTACTGCTTTCAAATCTTAATTGATATTATAAATCACTATCAATATCAAACAGCTCACAATCTCATCTTATCTCATACGTTGTTATGCTTTTATTTTAATCAATTACCAATGAATGAACGTAAATTATTTTCTTATTATATTCTACGAGTAAGATTAATTAAAGAAAAACAAAGGTCAAAAGGCTAGAATCTTTTTTTTTCATTACAGTCATTATATGAAACACCATTTTCTGTTGGTCAAAATTCAAACTTAATCGAAAGGCAAACACGTTTACAACGTTCAGGTTCATTATCATCATTAAACGATGATATGCATAATAATGATCTTGCGAGACGTAAAATGACAATACTAGAAACGGCACCACCATCACAAATCAATAGTAATGATGACAATAATAGTCCATTGAAAAAATTAAATGATGAACTAATACGTATCGCAATAAATTATCTAAATGATCACTTACATGAATTCGTTATTCCAAATACAACTTTAGTTTTATTACCGCGTGATGTACGTCGTCATCATTTAAATAATAGCTGGTTAGCTAATGAAAATATTCTCTATGAAATAAAATCATATGAGTTTCATCCATTAAATCAATCAAAAGATTTTTCAATGAATCTAACACATGACTATGAAGATACAGTGAAAAATCGTTATCGACGTTACACAGATGGAAATAAACAACGCGTTAGAAAAAACAAAGATTTACAAATTCTAACATCGTGTCAAGATGATCTTCATATTCGACCATTAGGTTTCTTGTTTTCAATTTGAAATCGATTTATAATATTTTCATTTTCTCTCTCTCTCTCTCTCTCTCTCTCTATCCTATAGAATTAGATACCAATCGATCATTGTTTAATGACAGAAATTTATGGATCGCTGTTACAGTTCGTTCATTTACAAGTACAAAAACATTTTTGACTATTAATTTATCAGCATCACCTGGAATCGTTTATACCAAAAATGAACAACTTCATTGGTTTGAGGGTAAGAAATTTTTAGTTTTTGTATTATTCATATTCGTGTCAGTAATGTTAGTTTTTTAAATTAAGTATAAGCATTCGATATTGCTTCCTAGTTCTTAATTTTAAGTAGCCTATCATAGTCGTTTATACTAGTTGAATTATTTTATATCCATAGATTTAATCAAATATTCTATTATTGTTCTCTTTTAATTTTTGAATAGTACTGCGGCAAGTATAATATAAATAGATTGAATACTTACTACAACAAATCATATCGTTTTATATGAGAATAGGAAAAAAAACATGAATCAGTTCAAAGCAAACCTGAAGAATTTGAGCTGTATAGGTTATTTGTTTCAAAGATTCTACAATAATAATGTAAGCGAAATTAACCGGCATTATCGTTTATTGTGACTAATAGAAATCAATTATTTTCGCGTCAGATGAAATATTTCACCATGCACCTAACTTATTTAAAAAGGTATACTGCCCATAGACTGTCTATATTTTCGAATCTCAGAGTATACCTAGTTTATGTAATATCGCACTATTGTTTTGCATCATATACATCTAGGCGAGTTACATAATACGTAAATAGTAATATTACTCAACTTAAAAAGTGATAACCCGTAAATATTGTCATTATCAAATAGAAATGTTAATAGACATGATTCTTCGTGTTTCAAAATTGCTGTTAAATATATGTGCTATGGGGTTTTTCGAGTATTCGGTAATGATCAAGATAGAAGAAAACTAAATCCTGTTAAAATTATAAAGTACAGTTCATGGCATTGATGGTTAAATATCTTACAATTCAAATATTTTAGCCCATAAACACAATGCACAACCCCAATTTTATATTAGTTTGTTTGATAGTGACATCATTCAACTTGAATATCCTAAATGTGCGTCACTTATATTACAGAACCTATATATATATATATATATATATATATATATAGATGTTTAGCATATATTGAAGTGGTGTTTTTCGTGAATTGCTTAATTTGTGTGTAAAAATGATTCGAAATATTTTCAATAAAAATCATTATTGTATTTGTGTTTTTAAATATTTCTAGCGGTTAAATTAAAGGATACAGCTGCAGATAAATTAAACCTAATTAAAACTGTGCCCAATTATTGGCAATACGAACAGAATAATTATTCAATCAATAAAACTGCCTTAAACGATGAATTTCATTCAATGATTACTAGTATCGAGTAAGATCTAAACTTGCTCTTAATAGTTATTTATTTATTTTTTCGAATGAATTTTTACATTATTTAGTCGAAAAGATGAAGAAAATATGTTAAATCGACATAATGAAAGCTATTTTCCTCAAAACATTCTTCGTGTACCATCCGTATGTTTCATAGAAACTACTAAATATTCTTTTTATTTATATAACATTTTATTTTAAGGAAGCTCGAAAGTCAATTGAATCAATCGATAATATCGAACCAGTACGTGTAGCAAAGATTGGTGTTGTCTATATTCATCCAGGACAGGTAAAATTCCATAAATGGTTTGTTATTTGAAAGCATTTATTAAAAGTCTAATTTCCTAGGAAATAACTGGAGTAAATATTTTGTCAAATATTCAAACATCACAACGGTACAAACAATTTATGCTATCAATAGCTAAATTGAAATCAATACAAGATTTACAGCAAGAGAATTTTTATTGTCCATTGTTGGATGCTAATAATGCGGATAATTGTGGTCAATATGCTTATATTTGGCAAAATTCAATCTATCAAGGTAAATAAATAGAAATTTTCTATTTTTTTACAATCTTTATTTTTCAGTTTTATTTCATACATCGAGTATGATGCCAAACACACGATGGGATCATGAATTCAAAAAGAAATTAATTGGCAATGATTATGTTATTATTTCATATAATGAAAGCGATTATCCATTTGAAATGCAAACAATTAAAGTAAGCATTTGAATTTTATCGAAAAATTGCATTTAAATCAATTTTAGAGTGGAGTATGTCAATATGCTATTGAAGTTTGTCCACAAAAAAATTCAAATTATACTCGTGTTCGACTCAAACGACGAACTCCAACCACTACAACACGTAAGTTTGTTTTCTTTCGTTAAGAATTATTGTTACTTTCGATACTATGGTTTTTATTTCTTTTTTACAACCAAAATCATCAAACCATGCATTTATTTTCACTACTAAAAATTCGAATAAATATAAAAAATAAATTTCAATAATCTCCACTGCTAAATAAGTTATTGGAGGATTGTTTATTTTTTTTAACAAGGATAAAGATGTACAGTGGAAACTATTCAAGTTTTTGTTTTAGAAGACTTCTACTAGAAAGTCTTTTCGTTTACGATGTTCAATAAAATCTCTTTATCTGAGCTACAAAATCTCTTTGTGAATTCGAAAAACTCTGCTTTTGTAGCGTATACCGTCTAAGCACTGAAGAATGAGGACTTCAATTTTCTCACTACATTTTTATTCGTCCAAAAATTGTTTGTTTGTTTCTCTCTATGTTAGAAACATACGAAAAATATAGCTTGTTGAGCAATTTGTCTGACCTATTGTAAGGAATGGTAGTACAATTGAGATAAAGTGTTGCCAAAAGGATTTCCTTTCTGGCAGAAAACAAAATTCAACGGAAAGTTCGATATTTTGAATAGGAGAATAATTCTTTTTTAATCAAATACAATGAATCACGCGTATCTCTGTTGAGCTCCTACAGAGAATTTAGCCGTTAC
Source organism: Rotaria socialis (assembly GCA_905331475.1). NCBI lineage: Eukaryota > Metazoa > Rotifera > Eurotatoria > Philodinida > Philodinidae > Rotaria > Rotaria socialis. The sequence continues at coordinate 125,217 of CAJNYU010001291.1, forward strand.
ACCAAATTAATTTCTTGTCACACACATCTCTCAACGTAATTAGCCTGTAAAATTTTAAAATAATACCGTCAAAAACTTGTCAAATAAACAGAGCATTAAGAAGAATATAATACAATTCACATATTTACATTTTTCTGTAGTTCTTTTGAAACAAAATAGTATATAATTTTCCGATTCCGAGCACGTTTAACTAATATTGAAAACAATGGACAAAACATTCATTCTTGATTCTTTTTTTATAATAATAGAAAATGCTTCAACAACGAATACAATATCATCAAATAACATCGATTATTTACTATCAGATGATTATGTTGCATCATATGTTCGCGTATTGGCATTGTGCTTATGCCAACAAGGTGAACTGGAAGCTCGTCAACGCTCGTCATCACCTACGCCTTTTGTCATATCACCATGGCAAAATCGTCTTCAAGCACTGCGATCATTACGTACTCGTTGTTTTCTTTCATATAGTAATCGACAATCGATTAATTAACAAAGAACAAAAGTTCCAATACCAAATATTACTCCATTTTCATATACAATCAAGTGTTTCATAGAAACAAAATTTTTTCATTTTTTTTGTTCTTGTTGTTCGCTTTCTATTGGAATATTCATTGGGGCAGTCCTTTTCATTTTCTCTCTCTGTTTCTCTCTTCCATAAACTTGTTCTTTAATAAGATTAAAATAGTCGTTGGTATTGACCAGATTTATTATAATATTATTTTGCATATTTCTCACTCCTTTTTTCCTTGTGATTCTTTCTTTTTTCTTGATATTATATATTGTATTTGACAAGTCGATACTAGGCAAATGATGATATTAGCAATAAAATGCGGGAGAGTGTTGATGGTTATTGATGAAGAATATTTTCATTAAAAAGCAACTCTTTATTTAGATCTACTATCAAAAATAATTGAAAAAATGTGCCGAGAACGAAAAGTAAGTGAAACTAATAAGATAGATGTGAAATATGAAATTTATATATTTTGAAATTAGGTCGATCAAAGTCAAGTTGATAATACAGCCACTGATCAATACAATCAATTAATTGAACAACTCCGTATGTATATTTAAAAGAAAAAGAAAAGTATTGATTCAGAATTTTGCTTTTAATTACTATTGGCAGAGAGTGAATTAAATGAATTACTTGAAACAACTACTCATTTACAAGAAGAAAGTGAACGTCTGGAACGAGAGGCACGTAAATTAATCGATGAAAATATTCAAGTACAAATTGAAGCACGCTTACTAAAAGAGAGATATCGTCACCGACGACGACGACGACGAAATCTATTATCTATAAGAAAAAAGCGATTAAATTTTAGTCAATTAAAACAAGAACTACAGCGGGAACGACAAAGTTTTCTGCGTTTTGAACGTCGACTACGTGCTAAATATGAACAACCACTACATCAAATTGTTGCAACCTCAACAATAACTCAACAACCACGTCGTTGTCGTCGAATTCGATCGATGCCATCGGAATCCATTGATTAAAATCATGTTGCTGTATATAAATCGAAATTTATAAATGTATACGTATACTATATATATATATGGAAAAGATCGAAAAGACATTGTAACGTTCGTATTTAAGTGTAGTTTTAAAAATAAATAGATCTATTGAAACATTCGAAATAATTTATCTTTCATTGATTTGGCTACAAGAATTATGCTTTTCTAGAAATTTGTTTAAATCTCAAAACAAGAACTTTTATTTCAGTATCATGTCGATCGTCTAAACAAGCATTTCATCATTTAGAATTAGTCTTCTGCACTTTTTTAGAAAACTACTGAAGAACTGTCAGTTTCTATGTAGTACATAATTTGCTGTTTGGTGGTCTCAATAAAATATACTTCTCAGTTTTCAAAAACCAGTGTTTAAACTCTTATTATTTTTAAAGGAAAATGTACTTGATAAAACTCTTTATTTTTATATTACTAGTACTATTTCATCAATGATAACTCAGTGAACGAAAAGTCTATAGGGCTAAGTTTTTCAAAATATCTCAAGTAATTCAATAAACACTTATTGGAAAAGGACGATTATTTCCTATTTGATTAAAAGGTCATTACTGTACGGAGCACATTTTTTATTCATAATTTTTACGAATAAGTACACATCTCTATGAATTCGTTTTGCTAAATCAATCCTGAAAATGAGAAGAAAAAAAACAATGAAGTCAAATTAGACCATTTTTAAAAGATACTATTTAAGAAGATAATTTAGAAGTTAAATAAGTATAAATTCGAACGTGCTTTTAAAGAAAACCAAATGAAAAAGAACGACAGTAGAACGAACACATATAGAATCACCCAATTGTTTTGCTTGACTATGAATTGATATTGTTATTTTAATGTCACTCACAAATATTAGATAAACTATATTACTATCATCATTGATCATGTACAGGGCGGCTAAATCTTCTGAACAGTAGGGAAGATTTCTGAAACTTGAAGTTCTCTCTGAATTTCTCAAGGGGAAAACGGTGGATTGCGGATTTTCGGACGTTTTTTTGGATTTCTGGATTTTTTTCGGATTGCTCATGAATTGGCGATCCCGAAAATCCGCCGTTTCCCCTTTGGAATTTCTTCTGATTTTTTCCGAATTCGAAACTATTTCAGATTCCATTTTGTTAGTGCAGTTCAGTACAATTATAGCACATTACTATTATAGATGTATATTGCGGCACCTTGTTTTTCTCAATTATCCGTTGGTAATTTTTGACTTATATAGGCAAATTCAGCTACAGCAATGCACTAGGATTTGATAAATTTCTTTTCTTGATTTCGAGAATCTTATTTAATTGAACATTCCACAAATGAAAACAAAATTATCTATTGGATGATATTAATATGGTTGAATCTGGTTGTGAAGAGAAACAAATCGAAATAAATAAATTAGTCACAGCAATATCATTTCGACATATAAAGGAAAAAAAGAGTTTTCGGTAAAGATTCGTTATCGATTGATGAATATTCATCTTGATAGTGACAAATCTTTGGAAATGAAGTACCAGTCAATGACATAAAAGTAGTGGAATAGTTAATGCCAGCATCGTATACAGAAGGCGCTATTTCACAAAGAATAACGTTTTTGATAAACTTCTGGTTTTTCAATTTTCGATCTGGCCACCCTGATCATGTATTACGTAGTATAGTTGTTAGTATCTTTTATTTTTTAAATTATCTATTAACATTTTCAAATTCATCACAGTTTCATATAACAATGTTCATCAAATTTTATGAAGATCACAAATATATATATATTCGGCCTAATCCAGAAGAAAATTTTCGATATAAAATGATTCTTCAAAATCACAAATGATTAGATTCATAGGAAAAATAAAAGTAATTATGAAATAGCTCGGATAGTTTTCGTCTATCTACTACTATTTGTTATTGATCAAATAATTACATTCAATACAGTGCAAAAAAAAATATTTTTGTAAAACATGTCATGACTGGAAAAAAATGTTTTTTTTTCATTAACCAATGAAAATACTGTGGTGATGATGATGATGATGATGACGATGCAGCAACATAATTGCTCTGTTTTTCATTATCTTTTATATTATTGCTTTCTAAGCAAATAAGCAAACAATATCGAAATGAAGCTTTTTTGATTTCTACTGTAAATCAATTTATAGATAGTTTTTGTTACACGTTTAAATTTAAGTAATTAGCCAATGAATTACCATGAACAAAAATCTCAAACAAGCATAGGATTAAATTATTCGAAATTCTCATCTTGGCCTTCAATTAAAGACAATAGTAAATCTTTATGAATCGATATATATATATATATATATGTATTAATTTTATGACGCAAAGGAGAAGATAGGTAAATAAGTGTAATAGACTGTCTTTCGGCAATACAATGACAATTGATATGTAACAAGAACAACAAAAATGAATATTATATATATTTATTTGCCATTGCGGAGGCATCAATTTATACAATGGAAAGAAATAGATAAAAGAATGAACTCTTATTTCTACCTCTTTCAAACAGAAATAAAAACGTCTATTCATCTTGATTTCACATTTAGTAGACAGTTAAGTTGAATCAGTCAACATGATATTAATTCAGCGGATAATAATTGGAATATGCTTTTTATCTAGTGAGCTATTTTTTTAATTTTCATTTTAGTTTAATTCTGTTATCTATTCATAGATATTCAAATGATTAATTCAATCTTATGCTATCAATGTACAGATTGTCCAGAACCATTTGAGGAAGGTTATCCATATGTCACTATAACAAACAATACAAATTTTCTTGCACAATGCACTGTAAGTTTTTCTTATTTTAGTTAAAATGAAAAAAATAAGAAATATTTATTTCTCCAATAGAAAACAGTTATGAATTTAGGTAATGGTCAAAATTTAGTATCGAAGGGTTCAGTATTTTTTTGTCCAATTGAAACAACAACTGCTAATACTCGAATTTATTGTTGTGGTACTAATTATTGTAATTCAAGTAATCATTTCAATTTATCAATATTTTTATTTTATCTATCATTTTTTATTTGGATACGAACATATTTATAAATATAAACTATGAAATTTAACTAACTCAATAATAATTTCAGAGGTTAATGTAAAACTTGTTCTGTTTTAATTGAAAAAATAAAAAATATCTTTTGCTTATTTCTTTCTCGATGAGTGAATTTTGGTAATATTGATAGAGGTGTTTTCTTGTTCCTTTTTCATTTGAAATATAAAATACTAGTGACAATTTTTTAATGAAAAATCGTTATTCGGTAAAATTGATTTAATTCATGTCTATTATTAAAGTCATCTGAAGATAACAGCGATGAGTTAGTAGGAGAAATTCTTTTAGAATGATAAGATAATCATTTATCGTAAGAACATTTAAAAAGCGTTAACCAACATGACCATGATGAACTTTGATAAAAATTTGAATTTCTATCGTGAATCAAAATGAATACAATGTTTTCAATGCAAATGTTCGTCGATGATAAACAAAAATAAGACAAGCACTAAATTCAAACTTAAATATATTTAGTAATAGATGAGCAATGGATTTTACTAAAACATTACAATCGGAACACAATATAAAAAAATAAAACATACAAAAAAAAACAAGAAAATAAAAATAGCTATCAGAAAAACATACAAAAATAAACAAGAAAACAAAAATAGCTATCAGAAAAACAGAAAAATGAACCTTTCACTAAATATATGAATACCACACACAATGTCTTCATTTTCGAACGCACATCTGGCAATTTTCTTGTTGATGTAATATTAAATTTTCGCAATATTTCGTATTAACAATACAAAGAGTAACAAAAAACCGCGAAATTTGAATAATACTATCTAGAAAAGCAAATTAGCTTCTTTGCTTGTTAGATAATAGCTGCTTTGTTTGTTATGTAAACTTTTTTATGTTTGTGAAGGGCCTCACCTGCTAGGCAAGACCCCTCATCCGAGTACGTAGCGGATGAGGCCCTTCAGCAATGTTAACCTTGATCACACTAGCTATACAAAAACCCATTGATTCTTGAATCATTAATGTTCTGCCGCTTTCGTGACATGAGTTCAATTAATTATGTTGCGTATTTGCAGACTAGCAGATATATTATCACAAATAGAGGTGTCAGCCGAAGGGTTGAACGGCGACGGTGGGCAACACTTTTCAATTTTTTAACTTATCCAGCAGCTCGTTATTTGAATGACTGATGTCTTCAGCGGGCGGCTCCTACAAATTGTTAAGATTTTTTTCACAGCGGCGGCGGCTCAGTTAAAAATTCACTGATGAAACTTAAAAGAAAAATGTTCGATTCGATCGCATATGTATTGATGTCAGCGGCGGCAAATAACGCTATCAAAATTTTTTTATCTCTTGCAGCGACGACTCCCCCAAAATTCTTAAAACTACCAGTAATTTGGTGGCTGCAGCGGCTCAGCCGTACAGCTGACACTTCTAATCACAAACATGAATTCATTATATGTGAAGACAAGCGCCTGTGTGTACGAAAAAAAGATACGTAATAAAACGTAAGCTTGAATGAGCTAACATACAAATACCATTAGTTTTGTTTAATGCTCAAGATAAACATCTACTTCAATGTTGATAGACAGTTCATAAGGTGATGATAGAAACAGTGATATCAGCATAAATCGAAAACTGAGTCTAATCTATACAAAAGCACCGGCCAACAAAATAAAAATTTCATCACAAGAAAAGTGCGTGAAATAATCGTTTTGTTTATCGATCACTTCCATAAGATTTTCCTCAAATTTTGAATTATAACGATTCCAAACATCGACTTTAATCATTTGCCTTACCATCACCTGAAACCATCCACAAAAGATCAAACAAGCTTGTAGAATGCTCAGCTCGAGTCAACTAATGATCGTGATATGATCAATAGGTCAAAACGTTTGGTATACTTTGCTTCAGATGTGCGTCCTCAACTATTGTGAAAGTTCGTATTTACGAAGGAATTCTCAGTAGAGTGATATCACTCAAAACAAACACATCAGACAAAGTTCAAAAAGTTCTCAACAAAACTAGAGAATGACTAGATTCTATAACTAACCATAAGCCAAAAGTTATTGTTTTTTTAAAAATTTCAATGATGCTTGAATGTGGAAGATCTGAATCATTTTTTGTTAACATTAAAGGTTTAAGTCATTAAATTCATTTCAAGTAAACAGTTTTGGTAGACATACACGCTAAATTACCACAATGCTCTTTACTGAACCAATCAAACATTGAACACCGATCAATTGTATTGATATCATATAATCAGCAGAGCTGTGAAGCTACTTTTCATTATCATTTGTTTATCAGAATTGTCCACTAAACTAAAAAAAGACAATATAATTGATTAGTGATGATAATATCTCATTCATTTTAAGTCAGTACTCTATACTAGATTGAATATTATCAAGAAAAATATTTCCATACAAGAAAAAAGAATTCGTACTGTATTGTAGGCCAGAATAGTTACCTTAAAATCTGCCTACAATCCCACGAAACTTAACCTTTGTTAAATATATAATTAAACAGAAAATATAATTAATCCACTCACTATTCATATAAATACTGTCAAATATTACATTTTTATAATCGTGGGTCTCATAATAATATCAGTATTAAATTCCCAATGACGCTCTTTACTTACATCATAGGTAATATTAAAATTTTTTTGTCACTAATTATGATATTTCGTCATTTTAGTTTCGATAACGAGAAAATAGAAACAGATGTATACAAGCATTCTCCACAAACGTATTAAACTTCATAAGGCTTCAAAAATAAACTGGCGATAATATTTAATATATGATATCTCTATAAAAAAAACTAACAAGTCAACAGTATTTCTGATTCAATTGGAAAAAATCATAACGAAATTTTAATCTTTTATTCTATGGAATACGACGATACTGACAAACTTTTTCTTTTCTCCTATTCTATGAGATTGACGAGAGACGACCGTTCCATAAAAAAGCGCCGAGTTTTATTTGCAATATTTATTTGAAAACAAACGATGCATGTTTTGGTAGCCATCAGCTCTAAACAACGAACTCCTATAAGTCTAAAAAAAATCCATCTAAAACATGTTTTGTTGTGTTTCCAACGCGTTGCTATGACTTTCGCTTTTTTAATTTTTGTATATATAAATATGAAATTTTGTTTTAGCTCGTGGAATACTATTAATTAAATTATAGATACTGAAAACTGATCTATAAGTGCTCTTTCATATAAGCATAGATTATTCATAAAGTCGTCATGAATTTTGAGATACTAAACACCTAACTACGATTCATTGTACTAATAAATAAAAATTTCATTGTTATATTGACTCGACAAAAAATGTCTCACCATCATTCTCATGCGAGTTATGACGGGCAGACCAACATGATATTTAAGTGATGTCAACCTATACCTTATACAAGTATTGTTAAAAAATATGATTTACATTTCATAGAATAAGATAGGGATGTACTTACACGTTGTTGTGCCAACTTTTATAAAATATTTAATTTCAAATTTTGATGATGACAGTTGTTCGACTTGCTAAAAGATTCAACTCCATAAAATATTGAATCTATTTATTTTTGTCTAACAGTCGATCTAACTGTAAGCAAATGATGATAGATAGTTTATAATTATATTATATTTTTCAAAGCTGAGAAATTTCTACATACTTCCAAGATGAATGAGGCACGAAGATAATAGAACAGAAGGTACGAGAAAACATGATGAGCAACCCTGGCTTCGTATCCGTGATCTTTATATAAATTATAAAAAGAAAAATATTCCCAAAGAAAAACTCCGCACGAAAATAACTCGTGTTTATAGAAATATCAAGATGTTTTATATGCACTCTGATGCAACTGGGTATTTTTCTTCATCAATGAATCATTGCTTGCGGGGGGGGGGGGGGGGGGGGGGGGGGGGGGGGGGGGGGGGGGGGGGGGGGGGGGGGGGGGGGGGGGGGGGGGGGGGGGGGGGGGGGGGGGGGGGGGGGGG